>JAIUZE010073597.1:0-11759 GCA_022085475.1 Heliosperma pusillum | reverse complement strand
TTGATGAAGCTCACCATTCTCCTTATTCTATTCATCCTGGTGGTGACAAAATGTATAAAGATTTGAGACCACAGTTTTGGTGGCCTAGGATGAAGATGGAAGTAAAGGAGTATGTTAGTAAATGCCTTACTGGTCAGAAGGTGAAGATTGAACATCAAAGACCCGGAGGTTTGCTGCAACCTTTGGAAATTCCTCTTTGGAAATGAGAGTCTATTTCTATGGACTTCGTGATGGCTTTACCTAGTACTTCTAGTGGAAAGAATGCCATCTGGGTTATTGTAGACCGTCTAACCAAGTGTGCCCGATTCGTGCCTATCAAAGAAACTTGGAGTATAGATGTCTTAGCTGCTGCCTATGTGAGCGAGATGTACGCTACCATGGAAGTGCCTACAAGATATAGTTTCAGATCGTGAAGTCCGAGGTCTGTTCCCGATTTGGACGGCTTTGCAAGGGACCATGGGTAGTAAATGTTGAGAGCACAGGCTTGTCATGCCGCTAATGATGGTCCAAACTGAGAGAACGATCCAAACCTTGGAAGATCTTCTTCGGGCTTGTGCTTTAGACTTTCATGTTTCTTGGGAGAAGTGTTTGCCTCTAGTTGAATTTTCTTATAACAACAGTTATCATGCATCTATCAAGATGTCACCGTACGAGGCTTTATACGGTAGAAAGTGTCGTAGTCCTGTTTGTTGGGATCAAGTCCAGGATGATCATATGTTGAGTCCCGACATAGTTACTGAAACAATTGATCAAGTTCAAGTCATTCGAGGGCGAATGAAAGCCGCTCAAGATAGACAGAAATCCTATGCCGATGTTCGTCGTCGACCACTTGAATTTGATGTTGATGATCGGGTATTCCTTAAAGTGTCACCAATGAAAGGAGTGAAACGGTTTGGAGTGAAAGGAAAGGTGAGTCCTAAATATATTGGACCGTTTCGTGTGCTTAAAAGAGTTGGTCCTGTTGCTTATCGTCTGGAATTACCTCCGAACTTGAGCAAAGTTCATGATGTGTTCCATGTTTCGCAATTGAAGAAGTATATCAGTGATCCGAGTCATTTTATTCAAGAAGAAGTGTTGGACTTGGAACCTAATTTGGCTTTGGAAGAAAGGCCGATTCGTATACTTGAAAGGGCTAACAAACAACTCCGAAACAAGGTGGTACCTTTAGTTCGTATTCTTTGGCGTTGTGGAAACGTCGAATCAGAAACTTGGGAACCCGAAGCTAAAATGTTAGCTAAAAATCCCGAGCTCTTTGCTTGAGGTAAATCTCCTTCTTTCTTCTTTCTTTTTATTCGATTTATTCTTTCGAATATTCCGTTCCTTCTATCAAATATCATTTCTTATAGGTAGATCGCTAGAAGCTTTAGTTAGAAATTTTTAGGCATAGATAGTAGAGTTATTACCTTTACTATGAAATTTTTGAACTAAAAGCTTTTGGAAATATTTTAATGATTTCAAGTAGTTTTACCGTCAAGGAGTGTTGAGACTCGTTATTGGAGACGTTCGATAACTAGTTTTATCATTTGTTGATGCGAAAATGTATCTTTTAAAGTCTTTGATTTGGGACGTTGATGTTCTTAACTATAGACGAGAACCTTCCGCTCCATTGATAAGACCCTATATTTTTATTACAAGTATATTCTTAACAGTTTTGAATTGACCTACATATATGTCACATTACTTCTTCTAAGTTTCGAGGACGAAACTTTTTAAAAGGAGGGGTGATTGTAACAACTCGAATAGTACCCAATTTTTTCTAGTAAAAATGTTTTACGAATACTTTTCAGCAAAGTTAAGTTTTAAAATAGAATTTATTGTTTCGAGTCGTATTTGGAAATTCCGAGTTCGTATTTGGAAATTCTGCGAGATTTCATGAAAATCCCGTTTTAAGTCATCTTTGACTTTTCTTGACTTTTAAGTCGACTTTGACTTTCGTTGACTTTTTCGACTCGCCTTGTAATTTTGAAGACTGAAATTTTATTTAAAAAAAATAATATTTTTAATTTATTTTTATTAAGATTTATTGGGATTTATGAAAATTTAATATAATTATTTTGAATTTATTTGGAATTAAAGAATAACTTTTACGGTTTTAACCCGAACGTCATTTAACTATTCCCGAGTCATCTAAAATCCCGAAACAAACCCGAAACCCGACTTTGGCATGAGTCACACGCCCATGTCATCTTTTTCCACTCACTTTAAGATCTTTTATTTCTTTGGATTAAACTAATACGAATATCTAAGATATTTGTTACTTTATCGATCCGTCAACGAAAATTACGCAAATGGCTCAAAAACAGATCCGACTACTACCTAAACCACACGGCACTCCCACCCTCTCATAGGACATGATATTTTCCTTTCTTTTGATTACAATAACATAATATCTAGATATTTGATTTAATTAACTTAATATATAATTATATCTAATCAATTACCGTAATATAATTATTAAACCCGAGTCAATTCCGTAACAACAATTTCAAAACCCGACTCATTAATTCTTCTATAACTACACGGCCCAACCACCCAACATTACTCACTAACTACTTTTCATTTTACAATAAATCAACTTAAGATCAAATCAATACTTTCTTTAATCGTTCTTCATTGTTCTTCGTCGTTCTTCATCGTTCTTCGTCGTTCTTGAGCAAAATCGTCATAAAACCTTCATTTCTTATTCAAATCCGTCCTAACTTATATTTCTAGAATCTCCTCTTCGCTCTCCATCTTCAAGTAAGGTTTATTTTCAATTCCGACAAAATCGTTTTCAACACTTTAATTATGGAAAATCAAGTTTTAAATTCTAATAATGTTTTTCTTGTCATTTCTTATAAGGGAAGATTTTGAAGACGAGTTTGGTGACTCGTATATTTTAGGAGAAGATTAGAAGACGGGTTTCTTATTTTCTTAGTTCTTATTTTTTTGGTGCTACTTGATTTTGCTAGCTAAGGTAACAATTCCGATTTACTCGACGAATTAATGTCACAAATCTTTTGTTTTTGGTTCATCTTTTGTTCTTTTGTTTTAGTTCATGTTATTATGATTTACGGTTTTTAATTAGTAACATGATAAGTGGTTATGATTTGTATGTGGTATGGAATTTTTAATATGTTAGTGTTCTTGACATATTTAGATGATTTATTTATAACCATGATTTTTGTATGAATGATGGTTGAATTGGATGTTAAAATGGTTGTTGATTAATTAAAACATGTTAGAAATAATTTGGTGTGATTGGTGGTGGTGGCCGAATAAGTTGGCCGGAAAAACCAGCCCAAACCGGCCGGTTCAGGCCGGTCCAGCCCGGTCTGGATTTGGTCCGGGTATGGTCCTTGGGTCTTGTGTCGATATTTGATTGTTTGGTTGTTGTTTTGACGGGTTTTAAATATGTTAAGCATGCGGGAAATATTAAGAAACGGTTTTTAGTAAAGTCGATAAAAATAGCCCAAAACAGCCAAAACAGCCCGTGGCCCAGTCCAGGCCCGTGTTAGGTCCGGCCCAAATCAGCCCATGAGTCACCTTTTTAGTCTTGTGACGGTTTTTGAGTTATTGCCATTTTATCGTGTTTTGTAATATTTAGCAAGTGGGAAATGTTAATAAGTAAAATATTTAATTAAAAAGGTTTTTCATAAAATTATTATTTCTCACATGTTAGAAATTATAATACGAGATTATAGTTAAATTTAATATCCTTTAAGTCAAGCGGGTTTAGTAAGATTTAATAATTCACATGTTAGAAGTTTTAATAAAATAACATGTAAGGAATATGATGATTTTTATGTTCAAGTCTATATGGTAAAGACTCTGTTTCTAGCCGGTTTGATCAAACGGGTTTGGTCAAACTAAGATCTAGTCAGCCCCGTTTTGACTGATGACCGTCGCGGGACTCGGGTCGGGGATTTGTCTTCAAGTAAGGTTGTATTTAATTAAAGAATTAGCCTTAGTAGATATGAGGCGATATGTTATTTGATTTTGATTTATATGCAAGTAGTCACATGATAGGATGTTTTTCCCGTGACTGTTTAATTATATGGTTGGTGTCGTGTTGACTAAGTACCCATAGAGAATTATGAGTATATGGCGTCTTGACCATTCTAAATTCTAAATGAGTAGCTTGGACCATGACATTGATAGGCCTTACTGTCTTTAACGAGTATATGTTCACTTGTTGATAGCTTTTGTGTCTCGGCTTGGTGGGTTTATCTCCAAGTCGGGGCATGGCATCCTAAGAGTTCCGCTTTGGGAAGGGAGCCAGCTTAAGTACTAGCCATCTCTGCTTAGGGGGTCGCCTAGTAGAGTTTCTCATAGACGGTTATGTAATGGGACGGGGAACGGAATAGCTGTTGTCGCTAGGTCTGATCAGTCTAGGACTAGGATGTTTTCCTACCTTGTGGTATAGCCTCGAGTTACAGAAGTCGACTATTGACTGTGCTAAGAACTTATGCCTGTTTGTAGAAGGATTGGTCTTTCATGGATGTATGATTCTATGAGTTCTAGAAGGTGAGATGCAAGCCGGCTAGGATTGATAGAGTTTGGATTAACGGTTGTTAACTGATTCACATGATTATGATTACGTGTTGATTAGGGTTTGAGTGTATCAGGGCCATGTTACTTGGTAACCGCTGAGCCAGCATACCAGCTTCCCTACCTCGAGTTATATTTTATTATCGAATTCACATGATAGCTTTCATATGATAGGTTATATGTTAGTTAACTGTTTCATAACATGAAAAGCATATCATATGTGTTAAGGTTGTGTATTTTATATATACATTGCTTTTATGTTTTTCATGTTTCATTAAACTCGACATTTCGTGGCTGGGAGAACTCGGAGTTACTCCCCACTGGCTGTGGCTTCCGTGTTTATATTTAATGCGGTCGAACAGGTGGTGAATGCATATTTGGGGTACATTGACGAGCTAGCGAGCGAAGTATTTACCTTGGACCTATATTCGGTTCATAGTTTGTATATTATTGTACACACTTTTATTTCCGTATTTATACGGGAGATATGTCTCCCGTCTTGTACATTTCGTTGTAGAATATTATTTCCGTTTTGTAATGACCTTTTTATTTTATGACACCTTCGTTATGTATCATTATATTTCGTTTATGTATTTAAATAATATTTTTTTTCTTTCCGCAAATTTGAGGGTGTTACAAGCATAGCATAGTTTAGCTAATGTTTGACATTCATGAGCTAATAGATCCTTACCGAGAAGGATGAGAAGATCCTTACCAGTGCTATTCATAGTTTTACCATAAATATAAGGCATAAATATATTCTTAACTATTTTTCTTGTAAAAATACGATTTAGAGTCTGACAAAAGAGTATGTCATCACATTTATTATGTATGTATTGAAGACACTCTTCTCTAAAGTGATCATAGATGTCTTCAATAGTATTATTATAATTTGGGATAAGATTTGTTCTTATCGCCATAGTTTCATCAAGTAGGAAATATGCCATTATCTGGTAAGCGCTAGCGCTAGCATCCTGGGTTACTGGTACTTCTTTCAATATATCAATATGATAATTAATATTATTATTATTATAATATTTTTTAAAAAACTCATATTTAAATAAAGTATATACATTTGATATATACTGGAAAACCCGTTTAGCACCTCTTGATTCATTAAGAATTAAACTATAAATCTCATTTTTATTATTTTCAAAATCTTTAAATTCTGGAATATAAGATATTTTATCTATATAAGATAATAACCTATCTGCTATAAAAGATTTAGCCTCATCTTCATTATTGAATTTCTTATAATGGAATGCTGTAGCAATCATATATTTTGCTATATTAGCATTAATATCTATAGATTCTATATCTTTTTTAATATCATTATTTTTATTTTCAATAAGAATGAGACTTCGTGCAAAATCACGCTCGTGGAAGTGAAAGATGCCACTTCGGTATACACGCCCTCTGAAGTCTAGAAAGGCAGGATAATCGATAGAATAGCCCTCGTATGCCTTTGCTAAGGAAATAATTGTTTGTTCATATTGAGATCTCTGCATATTTGTCGACAAGATAGTAACCAACCCACTATAACCATATTTTTTATGCAAATCTTTATTCTCATCCCTATTATATACTTCTCGTAGTATGTCACATGCTACGTTCAACTTAAGCTCGGATAGAAAGGGAGGCATCAATAAACCAAAAGATTCAAATAAATATTTATTTTCAATAATATTATTAAGGTGCTCACCATTTATTTTAAATGCCTGACGCTGTAACCCATTGATGGCACTACAAAGCTTTTCCGCCTTCTCTATATCTGTGAGTGTATTATCATAATTATCATTATCAAAAGAAATGATATTCTTATCGAAATATATATGGAAATTACCATGATTTGGGGTACTTATCACCCGATGATTTGAAAATATTTGACCAGAAGGATTGCTTAAATAACCCCCATATATATAAGATAGGTCCATAACCTTACCTTTATTATCACGCTTGAAAGTCCAATCCGATGGAGGATAGATCATTGGTAAGTTTAACTTAATAGGTAATAATGCAGTATTAAAGGTGCATTCTGCGTAATTATACTTCTCTCTATAATAGTTCTTTCCTTTTTTCGAAGACTGCTTAATAAAGTTTAATGGTATAGAATCACCTTTATTAATTGTAATAAGTTCATCCATATATCGGTTAGTAATAACTATGAGTTTTCGATCAAGTAAAAATTCAACTAAACCTGTACCGAATGGGTATGATCTCAATTTATTATTATAAGGATCTTTTTGTGGGTCTATAGTTACATGAAGACGTTTAGACTTCAATATTTTAGCATGCTGTCTTACGGATGATTCTATCCGATCAACCAAACTCGCAACATTAACACTATTCTCTATATTAAAGAGGTAACTTAGTAAGTGAACGAGTAGGCACTCTAACGTGTGATCACCAAATTCAGTCAATATATCCTGGTTATTACTATCAAGTATGTTTTGATACTTTTCCTTTTCACCCTCTGCTAATTCTACATTATTATTAATAATTTGCATCCTACCTAAATTATCTAATTTATACTTTCCACGAAGGAATTCTTTTGCGTTTGGCTTATTT
Organism: Heliosperma pusillum; assembly: GCA_022085475.1. Taxonomy (NCBI): domain Eukaryota; kingdom Viridiplantae; phylum Streptophyta; class Magnoliopsida; order Caryophyllales; family Caryophyllaceae; genus Heliosperma; species Heliosperma pusillum. The sequence continues at coordinate 4,661 of JAIUZE010073597.1, read as the reverse complement.
GTTTTAGTAAGCATAGACATGATGTTAGGACATTCTTTGTACATATTTATCTCATTAAAAGACATTGTTAAATGTTCTATTTCTACCTGAAGTTCTTTCAATTTAAGAGGATCCTTTTCACCCTGATTATCTTCAAGTATTTTAAATACTCTAATACATTATGTCAAAATTTCCACCTCTATCGCCCGTCCTCTGTTTAGCAATCAGACTTCCTTACTCTTTCAGTATTCATACGCACCTGCATCCGCAGCTAATTCTTAAAATTAAAAGTAGTTGCTGAGTTATTTTATACGCACGAGGCTCGAGGTTGAGTTCTACACCGATCCCTTCACATTTGAATGAGCGACTCTTTATGCTTTAGTAAGAAGGATTAGTCTCGCCCTGAGGCGTACCCCGCTTGAAGAATGCTCTTTGAGGGTTTTAAGAATATCAATTATAGGGGAAACTAATTCATTGATGGAGCCGAAGCCCTAGTTTCTTGATGATAGGAATTGCCGTTTTCTTCTTTCAATCCCACCGTATCTGCTGAGCCTATCGGAGTTGCCTATGTGAGGCCTATCAATTTCCTTCCGATCTCTGGACTCTTTCTTTCGTAAAGCTTGGCTTTGGGGCGTATACAGAGTGAATCTAAGCATGACTTTCTCTTTCTTTCAGAACCTCTAGCTCTTTCTATTGATTACTACTCCAGTCAGGACTAGCGTTCGCACATCTCTTTTGAAAGGCTAAGATGTTTGTATTAGTACCTTTTCACTCTTAGCTTAGGGACTTAGGAAAAAAATATAGGTTCTTCTAGGCGTACTACTGAAAACAGTAGCATAAAGGATTCCCCCATAGTTGGACTGCTTGCTAACGCGAACTGCTAAACCGAAGCTTAAAAGCTGTAGTAGAAAATTCTCAATTCAACCGATTCTCGTTCTCGAAAAACCAATCGTCCAATGTTTGTTCTTAGCCAGTGTACATGAAGAGAGGCTGGAACATCACTTGATGAAAGGGTTGATCAAGAGACCGAAGCCGGTGAGTTTGCGTACTCGAGTGAGGGTACTTTGGTGAAGAGTACTTAGCTTTGTAAATAGCATCTGATTACTCAACCTAGGATAAAGTTAGAAAGGAACAGGCTCACGACTAAAAGTAGGATGAGGAATAGCAGGCAAATTCTCACTGTACGCCCCGGCAATGGCGTTAAGAACACTCAACCCACCAACCGTAAAAGTCACAACATAAGCATCCACCCCACGAGACAGGCGATTCATGTGAGGTTTAAGTTCACTATGGCCCATACAATGTCATAAAGAACTGGAATTACACCGGGATGTGCATGCTTTATGCATAAAGTTAAGAAAAAGGAGTCGTCCCATAGCAATGTAAGACCACCACTTCGATCTCTGCCACTCTCGCCTGGAGGATAAATCACAGGTAGTAAGGTGTCCAGGTAGAGTGATCTTACGGGTAGTAGCTAGACCACTTGGATGTCGAATAAGTGTTAACAAAATATGTTTTTCAAGGTAGTTTACTTACTTAGTGATTGCGCGCTAAGGAAACAAGTAAATACTACAAGCTCCTTAGCTAGGTAATTTTTTTATTATAATTCCATTCTTTCTTTTGACTATGATTGGGATCAATCTTTCCCAAACACTAGGGAAGCCGTTCCAGAAAAGGGACCAATGGACAAAGATCCATCAAATCAGTGAAAATGGGAGTTCGTCTCTTAGTTTACGTTCTGGAAGAGATCGACCACCGGGTTCGGGCGTTGAAGGAGCCTGCTCTTACAAAATAGGCCAATCTGATCTCCATCTCTGGGATGACTTCTAGGGACTGACTGCTGTTACAGAGCCGATACTTCTAGAACTAGTGGAATACACCGCTAGGCCAGTAAACTATGACGTATGTCTCCAGGGGCAGCAACCTGATTACTTTCGTACTCAAGGGCAGGAAAGCTTTCTATCCAGAGCAGGCTCGACCAGCAGCTTACCCACTAACCCGATTAGGTAACACCTGCAGATACAGGAGCGGCGACTAACCGCTCAACTTCAAAAGCAGCTATCGCTTCCCCAGGGCCATCCCCCTCTTAGTTCTCGAATTTCAATCAAATTCTAAGTTTCGACGGTCTTTGTTATTGACAACTGAAAGATGGCGCTTGAAGCTAGTACGCGTGGAGACCCCATTCTATGAAAGGGTGTGGACGCACGAACTGCAAGGTCCCTCTGTGTCCTCCTCGGACCTCCTTTATTTATGGACAAGCCAGTGAATTTCCCTCATTTATTTATGATTACACTGCTGCACTTATGCAAGCACAGGGTGGCTTTCTATCTCCAGGATAGGCTAAGGAAGCTTGCTATTCTTTTTATTTGACAATTTATGACTGTACTTGAGCACTGAATGCGAATAAGGAAAGGTCTGGTTCGAAGTAAACCTCACCCGAGGCAGCCTCAGATTCGACTGATATTGAAGCTGATATTGCAGCTAAATACGAGGCAGAAGAGGAAGACCTATAAGTAAGTCTCAGGCCCAGGCTCAGGCTCAGGAATTGGAACAGGACTGCTTGTGCAATCAAAGTTTTTTGTTAAAACCCCAATTAAGACTTTAACAACCTAAGCACTAAGACGCTAAGGACGCTAAGGCAGGAGGGGAACTGGCTTCTTAGTCTGTTCCTGCATTATTGTATGTATGACCAAACCCCGATGTTGACTTCGAAGGTCTATCATCTGCTCGAGACAAAATTCTCTTGTTCAAAAGAAATGGTACCTGTCTCACCTGCAAATACAGCTTTTTCCTAAAGTTCTGGAGCGAGTGGAGTTCCGGAACGAAGCACTTGGCAGTGGTTTCCCGCCTCACTCTACTTTCAGAGAGAAAAATCATTTCACGAGGTAAAATAGTCTTCCTCGGGAACAGAATGAGGCTGAGGATGAGTTCTTTTATTCCAGAACGTGGACTAGGATGTTACCACTGTATGAGAAACTTATTACCTCTGCGACTATAGTACCCTCATTTTATGAGGTAAACTCCTAGTCCTTTTATGGTTATGGCAGCGGAAAAGGGTGGTGACCAATCAGCCCTACCCGGCTTTCAGAAAAGGAAGGCGCAGTCCCAGTTACAGAAGTCTCAGTCAAAGACGAAGTAGCCAACGGGGCTTTTGAGGCAGACGATGAAGAAGCTGTTGGAGGAACCGCGGCTGGTGAACCGGCTTTTGATGCTGTTGGAGTTGGTAAAGAGAGGTCCTGTCTTATAGACCAGTATTCCTACCCCTTATATCAATAAGCAGGGAGCGCAGCTTCCTAGCTTATATAGGTACTGAGCCTAACTTCAAGCGAGGAAAGAGAAGTCAAAGCAGCCGTTTCTACCAACGATGATTAGCTTAGGAAAAAGCGCGGTTTTATAGTCTTCCAGTGGTAGGACCTTCGAGGGCAGGGCAACAGAGGTTTTGATTAGACTAAAATGGCCAATGATGGAATCTAGGTCTTTAGATACGAGTGCCTTTATTTGGCTGGGGTTTGATTTCATTTATTTGAAGCTAGGTTCGTGATTACTTAATAATAAGGAGACAATGGCTCTATAGCAGGAGCCCCCCCTTTCTACGTGAGGGGGCGCAGCCGGTAACGAGAAGGTATGATTGGAAGTCAAGAATACAAGGTTTTAGATGCAAGTTCCCGATTGTCCATTAAGGCGGGCTCTTCAATATTTATGGATTTAATTGGCGAAGAGGGGCTTGCTGCTGTTGAAGGCGCTTTTGAAAGAGTAGCTTTTGCTGGAGATGATGTTGGGGCTTTTGCCAATGTTGGAGATGCTATTGCTGGAGGAAGGTCCCATTAATTATACAGTAGGACTCTTATAATCTTTAGTTCCTTTCTTGGGACCACCTAGCGTATATAGGTACCCTCTCTGCAAGCAACCTAGTTTAGGCGTTCCACGAGAAAACAGAACCTCAGTACAAGAAACCGAAGTCATCTATTCATAAGTCCCAGACCCCGATCAAGAGGTAGCCAACGCAGGAGTAGTTCCTAAGTCTCAGTCCTATCAGTACTAAAAGGAGATTCCGGTGTTGATCGGGGACAGGCCGTTGATGCCTTAGTGTGATTATTCGTCCTGCTTTAAAAAGAAAAGATCCTGGTAGCAAGGGAGTCTTGGATTAGGAATGTTGGGAGCTCTGGCAACCACCCTACTAACTGAAGACGCAACCGATGCGCTTAGGGAAAGCCCGGGTTTGTTCCAACTTGGGACCTTCAAAGTATAGTTAGTGTAACCCTTTCGTTGATTAAAACAGCCATGCGAACGGAATTCCTTCTTTTTCTCGAGCAAGCAGCGGTTGCTTTCTTAATGAATAGTTTGGGGCATATCCTCATGCCGCGTGAAGGCATGAAATGACTCGAGCACCAGGAAGTGGAGACTAACTGAACAGTTAATTCCGTGCAAAGGTATAAGAATTCGATCGCCAACAGGCAATTCGTTTGCTCAAGTAGGGGCTTTTGCTACCCCTGTACCTCGTTTCAATCTTCTACAATGGGTTTTGATCTTTTAGACCATGTTCAACCAAATTCCCCAGCAAACAGTGGAAGACTCACAAATAGGTCTCAGTTTATCGGGGAAAGTGACTGTTGTTAGCCCAAAAGCACGGGAAACTAAAGGAGATTCGAGGTGAAACCGAGCTCTCCGCAAGGAAGTTTCGG
>JAIUZE010073596.1:0-47657 GCA_022085475.1 Heliosperma pusillum | reverse complement strand
GGTTATTTTTTCGCAATATTTCAATATTTTTTCATTATGTCTAGTTTTAAATTATTATTTGGTTTAATTAATTCATTATTAAGTCAAACATATCAATTTAAACAATAAATCACTTTCATTTTGATCATTATTAAGGTTAATAATTGTCAGAGCGTCAATTTAATCGGGTCAATATCGGGTCGGGTCAATGTCAGGTCGGTTTCGGGTCTGGTTCGGGTCACTGATTTTCGGGTCGTCAACGGGTTACGGGTCGTCATCGGGTCGGGTCGGGTCGGTTTCGGGTTGCAGTATTCTCGGGTCGGGTTGGGTCGGTTTTGCTCGGGTTTCGAGTCGGGTCACTCGGGTCGGGTCAGACTTGCCAGCTCTACCTACAGGGAAGCAAATAGAGCTAGCGACTGGCTAGCAACCATGGCATCCATGCCTGATTAGAAGAGTGTCGGTGCTACCTGGTTATGACTATAAAACTTGAAACTTAGAATCTCCGTTCTCCCCCAATAGAAGTCGAGAACTTAGCACATAACTTGAAACACCACTTCCATTACCACTACCACAACCACAGTACAATTACCAACCTTGCTTCAACGGCAATGGCGACCAACCTTAGAGTTCCGAATTTACTAATGTCACTAATCATAACAATATTAATAATGTCAACAGTAGTTGTGGAGGGAGGAGACAACAACCGCGTATACTCCCCTTGCAAGGATACAACCGTCCAAAAAGATGACGGTTTCACCTTGGGTTTCGCCTTCGCCACCAACAAAAACTCTTTCTTCTTAAATAATAATCTCTCACTTCAACTCTCTCCTTGTGATAAGCGCCTCTCTCTTTCTGGAAATTCCCAATTTGCCCTTTTCCGCCCTAAAGTCGATGAGATCTCCCTCCTCACTCTCCCCTCTTCTTCTATTTCTTCGGTACCTTTCTTTTTCAACTATTTAACATATGGGTTTTCTAGATTTCTGCTCTATACTGCACAAATCACCATGCTTTTTGAATATGCACTGTTTAGAGGATTAGGATCCAAAAGCTTATTTTACTTCAGAATTATTGGTACCCTTTGGATCTGCTTGCACTGTTATTTCCGACTATATTAATGGACTGACATTACTTTTCGAGTAATGTTCTTGCAGAGTTGATTGGTGCTAGTTTGGTAACTTATTGAGTAAAACCCGTTTTACAAACTACTTGTGTAACATAACTTGCAGAGTTCAGAAGGGTAAAATTGAAAGTTCAGTTGTGAGCATGTCTGCAAGCTTTTTTCTTGATTACAATGTTTTACAATCTGTTGGGATAGAGCTTTAGATCAATGTCGATAGGTTTAGTTTCTGGAGCTTATGTGAATGGTAATTTCATAGTTGTTATTTTGATCTGTGTCTTACCTCCTAAGTATGTTGAAGCCATGGTATTGATCAATCATTTCTAAGTCTGTTTCAGTTTAGCTGACGCTATGTTATGGGATTAATCAGTAATTAAAGGGAGCGTGTGTGGGGATTTTGTGTCCGACTTCTGCTTAACAGGGCAGAATATGGCTGACTAGTGTCTTTGTCTTGGAAATATGTACTACATGCTACTCGTCGTAGGTGGTACTTCTAGAAACATCAAAGTGGAGATGTTTACTTAGCAAAATAGAATAGAATTGGAGGGATTTGGAGGGAAAGGAAACCGGATCTATCAATTTCCCTTCTCCAAGGTACATTAACTTCTCTCTGACAAAGGAGAAATCTGGAGAGAAAACTCTCCCCTCCCTTTCCCTCCTACTTTTCAAGTTATTTGAACTGCTTCATCAATTGCTATGAATTTGTTATTCTGACCAAACACATTTGTGTATTGCTGTTCAAAAATGTAGTACATGCATCCGCAATTTATAGTAAACAAAATAGACCTTATTGTGTCTAATAAAATAATTTTAACTATATTTATCAAGTATCTCTTTCGCTCACTTTTTATGACCACATGCCACCACAAACAGCATACTAGCCACCTCACAATCTCACATGTTTTGATGTTAACTTACTTGTCACCTTACAATGCCTCACGCATCCATATCAACTCCTCACGTACTTGTGTTGACTCATCACAAACTTTAATTCTAGCCTTCTGATGCATGGTTGTGCTGACCTCTACTGTTGAACTATTAACCCTTATAAAGGATACCATCATAATCTATGAGCCATAACATCATTTTACTTCACGAAGCATTTATGCTTACTCCATAATTGCCACCCGCCATTTGCTGCCATAGTCCTATGAACATTTTCGAACATTTTCAAAGTTTTTCGAACACCGCGATCTTATACCGAAACTCTCATTATGGGTCATGTAGCGGTAAGGCTGCCTGTATCCAACCCCCTTGATGTACCATAAGTGGCAGCCATTGAGGAACCGGAATAGTGTTGTTTTTGTTGTTCGGAGCACCGGTAATCTAAGAGACGCCGTTAGAGATAACCCGCCAGTTAGTTTGATGGGGGTGATTGCTAGTGCTGACAGGATTCGTAGCAGCATGCAGCTCAGAAGCTATGAAACTCCAGGGGAGACCAAAAAAGAAAAGATAAAGAGTGGTAAAGATTGGAAGAGGAAGATAGAGAACATACAATTAGACACTATTAATTGTGGGTGCCTTTATTCTTCCATTTATTTGTATGTGATGTCTTAAGGTGATGGACTCATTAGTGTATTAACCCTTTTAGCTTAGTTTAAACTTTAAAGTCGCCCCAAGGCGTTAGGGACTGCGGCAACATGGTAAGAGGCGAAGGTGCGTGAGCCATAGACTTATATTTTGTTCAACAATATGTTGTGCGGATTTTGAAGAGGGCTAAAATATATAGGAGTAGAAACTAGAGATAATGTGGCATAGGAAAGGGAATAGTAACATAATTAGAAGGGAAAAAAAATATGGAAATTGGATAGTAGTGAGACTCACTAGTTAAGCCTTATCGACAAGGTGCATCAAGACGTTTTAGAGCCTCGCCATTACTTGGGTTTGAGCATGCAGGAGACACGCCTATTTAAACTAAGCCTCTTAGAGTCCATCTCATCTTACTCTCATGAACTTCTTCTGCTTTATGACTATCCTTCTTAGATATTACTGGATTGGATGGAGATGTTTAAAAGGCACTTTTTCACTTAAACACCATTCACCTATTTTGGCACATTCGCTGTACTAGAGGTGGCTTGTGAAGAACCACATACCTTCTGTAACTTGCTGGGTAAAACTTCTCTAATTTGAGCTCTAAGTATACGACTAAATACAATGACTAGAGAGAGGTTTGATGCTTAGAAAGAAATTTTCTTGAAGCAATGGTCTAGAGAATATCCCATATTCATTGGGCCTATAGGATACCTCCTAATAGTTGCTAGTTGCTACATTGTTCTTTGAATTGCTTTTTCCTAGCTGGCAATGAGTTTAAAATGGCGTGGTGACCTCTTAGGAATTTTGCAGTTTCTTGTAGAACTCCACAGGAATACACGTGCAGGTAACCTTTTGCACTGTGATGCCTTTGATCCCTCGTGGCTTGTCCTGAGACTCGGCTGCAAAAAGTGGACAGATACCTCTGACAGAATCTTGTTAATATAAGGGTCTGAAATATCTCTGAATTATGGTTATGGGGTTAGAACGCTAGGCAGAAATTCGTTGCTGCCAAGATGTTAGAATAATCAAAGACTGACATGAAACGCTTATCCTATTTGTTAGTTGTGTCTTCCTTCTTTATAACAAGGGATTCTTTCGTTAGTTTGACTCTTGTAGTATAGGGATATATTTCATTCCAACCATGTTTTTCCTCTCTTTTTCCAGATGACAGGTGGTGGTTACATGGTAGCTTTTGCAGGGTCAAAGTATGCCGCGAGGTCTCCTCCTGCTTTAGTTTCAGATGGCTCCCATATAGTGACTAGTTTCACTCTCGTAAGTATGCCACATTACTTCTTTTTTGCAGTCACGTTACTTCTGACAGTGACATACACGAGGCCGTCTCATAAGTGACACCAACCCACTTAACCCTTCAATTAAATGAGAAATACACGAGGATTTGGGTTGTTTCACATGTTAAAATGTTCCATACATAACTCATTGTTTCTCTAATACTAGTCATATTACTTTTGTTATGTTGACGCAGATATTAGAATTTAAGCAAGGCCGACTACAGAATCTATATTGGAAAAGGGATGGTTGTGCTTCTTGTCAAGGTAACTCCAACATCGTGTGCCTAAACAAGCAGGAGTGTGGAATCAAACTGAGCAATTGCAAGAGTCAAGGAGGTTCCGTTGATTGCAGTCTCGGGATACAATTAGCTTTTTCGGGTACAGATAAGCATTACTCGGTGCTTAACTCATGGTATGAAGTGGAGAATCTTCGCCAATATTCACTTTTTGGATTATATTCTAACCTGCGACAGTCTCTCACTGATCAATTCAACAAGTTCTTTTGATTCTGCTGCATGTTTTGTTTCATCCCATTGAGAGCTAGGAAGCATATTTGTCTTGCCTTACTTGTGCATTATGTATCTGGAGAAAATTTGTAAAAAGTCGTGTTATTACATGTGATTCCCTTTTTATCATGTAAGTTTACCAAGCACGATCATATGAACAATGGCGGAGTTTGTAAACTGATCTGTTTTGTATGCACTCTTGTAATACTGATGTTTGTTTGCTTTATCTAGATCTTAGTTTGCAGTTGAAATGTTTTTGGCAGTCTCGATTGAAGGACAATGTGCTAAGTGTACCATCACCGTGTCCTCATTCTAGGAAAATGGCATGGTCACTAAGAATAGGTCAACTCCCCCTCGAAATTGTGAGACCTTAAGGGGGAGTTTCGTTCGAAGAAGGGAAAAGGAATAAGAAAAGGAAACAAAGAGAAAGGAAAGCAAAAGAAATCAACTCCATTTGATTTTCCTTGTTGGTGTCAGTTCTGGCATATTTGGATGCTCCGGCGAACTTGGCCATGATAGGGTTAGTGGCGGTCGTAGTGCGTGAGAGTGTTATTTATGATGATAGTCAAGGGAAGTCGAGAGTGGAATCTCATACCTTACAAGTGGGGGGAATGAAGATAAAAGGGATTTGGGGTAATTGAGTGGATGGATATGATTTACTTTCCTTTATTTTTAATTTTTTTTTGCAAAGGTAAGGAAAACTAGGTTGATCATAAAATAACCTACGCTAATTTCAGACGGGCCATTTGCGTCTGAAAAATAAGACGGAATTTTGCCACTTTTTGATATAATGTAACCACAACTTATTTCAACTTGTTTTCAATAGTGGTTACATCTAATTGTAAAGCGGTTACAAAATATCATCTTATTGCTTCAGACCAAAATGGTTCGTTTGAAGCAAGACCAACTAAACAACCTATACCATCATTGCGGATGAGAAAAGGTAAGCAAAATTCAAAGAAGTTTCCATTACCAAGAAGAAACCATAAATTAAAAGGATACAAAGAAAGAGACTATTCTCGAAAAAGTACATCATTTTAGGACCCCATAAATAAAAGAATAAAAGAATAAAATTATAATGATCACAAAAAAGCTCCCGAAATAATCTTACAAATCTTTAACCAAATAATACTAGTTGGGGAACAAAAAAACCCCAAAAAAAAAACTCAGATTTGCTTTAAAATTCAAAAGAACTAAAAACTTCAAAACACATACATCACAAAGATAAAACTTTTTTTTTTTGTTTTTTTTTGGCAGTCAAGATAAAACTTTTAATCTGAGAAATCAACAATAATTTGATCAATTCATGAACTTAACTCTAGAAAAAATGCTATGAAATTCTTGATTTAAACCTGATAGATGAACCATCTCAACCATGGTATCCACGAGCCAGACTCGATCAAACCCTCTTCGTCCCAAACGACATTCCTTCAAACGTCACCACCAACCTGCCTATCACCCAACTACAATAATGACCAACATCAACACCGAAACCCTTATTCCCAACCCTCACAATTCCGAACAACCTCTCACAGCCCCAAATCTTCACCATGTCGTCAAACTAACACCCATGAACTATATCTCCTGGAGGTTTCAACTGACTAACATCCTATTCGGACTTAGTCTTCTTGGATTCTTAGACGGATCCAACCCCGCTCCTTCTTCGACCATAGTCGATGCCACCACGAAGGAGGTTCCCAATCCGGTTCATCTATCTTGGCTCAAGCAAGATAGGCTTATTCTCGGTGCTCTAATGGGCACCATAACCGCTGCCCTACAAACCCTTATTGTACGGGCCAAAACCGCTAAAGAGGCGTGGGGGCATGCTCGCTCACACCTACGCAAACCCCTTGCGTATTCACATTCAACAAATTAAAACGAAATTTGATTCGATATCCAAAACCACGGATCAAACCATAACCGATTACATTCACTCGATCAAATCATGTGTGGATCAACTTGCCCTTCTGGGTAAAACACTAGATCCCGAAGATGTCATTTCGAGAGTCATTAACGGCCTCGACTATGAACTATATAAACCAGTTATTGACTCGGTCAGAGCCCGCGACACACCTATTCAGTTCGAGGCTCTCCACGAAAAACTTTTGCAACACGAGTTACTAATTAAACACCAACCCACCACAAATCACTTCCACCCATCTGCCAACCCGGCTCACCGTGGTTATAACCACAACCGCGGTCAGAACCGCTATCACAATCAATCGGCATCACACCACCAGTATGCCGCTACCAAACACACTATGCATGACTCTAACCCTCGACCCTTCAAAGGTCGGTGTCAATGGTGCCGCGAAACAGGACACGCTATTGCAAACTGTCCCCTGTTTCGCAAATTGTTTCCCACTATTGTGTTTCCTCCTCCGACCTTCAACCGCCAGCAACAACCTGTACACCAGGCCCACACCATCACGACAGCAGCATCAGCACCACCGAACCCAAACATTCTGCTTGACAGTGGTGCAAGCCACCACGTCACTCATGACTTGGACACTCTAGCTTTCCACTCTCCCTACACCGGCCTTGATGATCTTATCATTGGAGACGGTTCCGCTATACCAATCGCCAATATAGGTAAATTTAATTTCCCATCCTTAAAATTTAACAATGTTCTTCACGTACCACGCATATCACGCAATATTATTTCCATTTCGCAATTATGTCGCGATAATCACGCATATGTTATTTTCTCACATGATTGTTTTTTCATTAAGGCGATAAATACGGGAACCACAATTCTCCAGGGCCGAGTTAAAGACGGAGTTTACCAGTGGTGTCCCTCCAAACCAACCGTCTATGCTTCTATCAAAGACCCGCTTGCTTATCTTGGCATCATAAGTTAGGACACCCAACATATGATGTAATCAAACAAATCAATAAACATTTACCATTTTCTATACTTGATTATTCTCATTGCGAATCCTGTAATCTAGCAAAAAGCAAAAAGCTACCATTTTCAAATTCTACGCTTGATTCCAATGCTCCACTCAACCTAGTATTTTGGGATCTTTGGACAAGCCCAATAACCTCATTTGATCATTACAAGTACTATATCGTATTCGTAGATCACTATAGCAAATATATTTGGATGTATCCGTTAAAGAAAAAAATCCGACACCACTCAATTATTTCTTCAATTTAAAGCACTCGTAGAAAAACAATTTAATAAACCAATAAAACATTTCTTCTCCAACAATGGCTGTAACACCCGCAAATGTACCCTATTTTTATAGTGAAAATATTTTACGGTTACTTTTCAGCGAAATTTAGTTTTAATCGTAAATTTAATTTTCCGATTCAAATTTAGAATTTCCGAGTTCGTATTTGGAATTTCCGCGAGATTTCATGTAAAACCCGTCTTGAGCCGTCTTTGACTTTTTCTTGACTTTTCCACTTACTCACCCTACATATAGTCCCTCATAACCCTAACTCCCTCACAACTCAATCTTCTTCTTCCTCACCATAAACACCAAAACCTAGCCTCCATATTCTTCCAAGTTTAGAATCGTCACTACTCATTCATTTCTCGCTCAAATTCACGTAAGTTCGTCTTATTCTTCCCCTCTTATCTTCCTCTATCCGTATTGGTACTAAAATTACCGTCTTTCTCGCTTTTCAGTTTATCCGTCTTTCTCACAGGTGAATTATATTGATCTTTTGTCGTCTTTGTTTAGGTGGAGACTTTCTAGACCCCGACAAAGTTTACTATCTAGTGGAAAAGGTAACGGTGAAGGGTTACTCGATATCATTTACGTGTTTTAATGTGTTTTCCATGTTAGAAATCGTATTTAGAATATGATTAGTAATTTTAGGAATTGTGTTGTTGATGATGGTTGTTGTTAGTTGATAATTGATATGAGAATTGATGACTTGTGATGATAGATGATATTTGTGTTATGCCTTAGTGAAATTGTGGAGATTTGTGTGACTCGTACCTGTCCGAATAGGACGCAGGCTGCGTAGTGGTGCGCAGATGGGGGCAGCGTAACTCGCATGCCGACAGAAAGTTCCTGCACTGACCCCGGTTCGTAAAAATGATCATATCTCCTTTGTTACTTGCTTGTTTTGGGCTTGTGAACATCTCGTTGGAACCGTAAGAAGATAAGATATCACCTCCATTTGGAATTTCTGCATTTTCATGTGTAGAACTCTAGTTATGACCGTTTGAAGTGACCCTTGTTTTTGTTGGTTTCTAAACAACGTTGTTTTGGAGAGGTATCTATGTTTTTATTCATTATGCTTCATAAACTTGTTCTAATGCTTATGTATCATGTATTGACTCATGTTTATCATATTTACACTTATATGATTCCCTATTCTCATGTTTTGTGACGGTTTTTGGTATGTTCCCACTTTGAGTCGGTTTTTACAAATGATACGGTTTGAGCACTATTTTGTCTTGTGCTTTGTACTCTCATTCCCTTGGCTACCTCCACGTTCGTAAGGCTGGAATGTCGGAACTGGGAGGTATCCTACTGCTTATTGAATGTGTATTGGGCATCGACGACGTTGTTGGGAGTTGAACGCTATGCGTTGATCGACCCGGCCGTCCAATGTTGTTTACTTGCGAGGTGGTGTTATTTGCATGTAGCGTACCGCTTGTTATGAGGCTTGTGCTCTTTTCCGCCTCTTTCGTGAATTGATCTACCGAATTTGGGGTACTCGGCGTCTATTTGATTGACCGAGTCTTGGATGCGAAATGTTTATCGCATGTCGAATCGGAACACGTTATTCCGAGAGTCTGGCCAGGTTTAGACTAGGACCGTATTATTATCGTCGTCCTACCGGAGGAAATTAGTGAACATATACGAAATGTGATCGTGTATGCGTTACAGGGAAATGCTTATCCCGTGGATGCCTTGTAATCATACTTGCCATGTACACGATGCTAGTGCGTTTCATTTACCGTGAGAAAGGTCGTCGTTGTGTCGTTGTCTTTGAATGTGTGATTTCATGATTTTATTCATGGTCATTGCATGACTTGACACCGTCAAGGTCTTGGGTCGTGAATGGATGATAATATGTTGTATTTCTGGTGATCATCGCATGACTTGACTTGGTTTGTCTGTCGAGTCTCAATCTTATCAATCTTATACCGCTAACGGTGAGATGCAAGCCCTAGTGAGCGTATTCGGTTGCCTAAGAGTGTCTTTCCCGAGTCTTTGCATAACATGATGGATTCGGAATTGTATTCCATATGCTCTTATCATTGTTTATCGAATTGCCTATTTATTCTTATCGTATCTCACATGTATATTCATATATGCATGATTTTACTTTTGTATTTCCTTCTATGTACGTTTAATGTGATATGGCTGGGAGAACCCGGAGTTACTCCCCACTGACTGTGGCGTTCATGTTTTTCATGAATGAACATGTTGCTTGCATGGATGGCTTTTTGCTTATGCTATTTTGGGTTCGGGTGTGAGCTAGCGGGCGTTGTCCCTGGATGAAACACCTCTAGACGTTGTTTAGCTAGTTGCTAATTACTTTGTCCTTTGTTAACACTTTGAGAGACTACGTCTCTTGTGGTATTTTTATTTAGTTTGTAATGTTTTGACACTCCTCGTATTTTTCTATCTTGCATGTATAAAAGTTTTTAAAACTACCTATTTCCGCATTATAATTCACATGCTTGTTTGTTTTATATTTCCGCATTCGCGAGGGTTGTCACACCGTGATTTCAGATGAAGCAAATATGTTAACCTTTCAGAATATCTGATTTGCAATTATTGTGGTGACAATGGTCATGTTAAAGAGAATTGTGTTAAATATGTCAACGACAACAAAAATCAAACTGATTTTGTTAAAGAACATGACGTGTCTAGTATTGATGAATCTAAACCTAAACCTCAACGTGAAGAATTTAAGAATAATGAGTTCAGATGGTTTTATGACATGGCTTTCGATTACACATCTATACCTTCAAAATCTAAAGCGTATGTGAATCAGAAGCAGTCATTTAAACCTAGTGTGCGTCACGATAATAGAAAAACTAGAACGTACTATAATAAACCTAGAAAACCCTATGTTAAGAGCAAAAAATTGTAAAACAGGTATGGGTTAGGAAGGATCAAATATACAGAGTCACTAACCACAATGGACCCAACTTAGCGTGGGTACCTAAAAGCTGTATTTGATTCCCTTGCAGATAATAGTGAAAGAAAATAATCTATGGTATCTCGACAGTGGTTGTTCGAGACACATGACCGGAAAAAAGAATCTTTTTCTTTCACTAGAGCCCTTCAACGGTGGCAAGGTCACTTTTGGAGACAACAAGAAGGGCAAGATAATCGGTGTAGGTAAGATTGGTATATCTCCTTCTCATGCTATTAATAATGTTTATCTGGTAAATGGTCTTAAACATAACTTGCTAAGTATCTATCAATTATGTGACAAATGCAATAAAGTAGTTTTTCATTGAAATGTTTTTCGCATCATAATTGAAGGTACTAGTAATGTTATTCTAGAAAGGACTACGTAAACGGAACGTGTATATGATTGATTTAAACAAATTTATTACAAGTTCCTTTACGTGCATGAAAGCTACTGTAGATGATTCATGCTTGTGGCATAAGAGGTTTGCACACATCAGTCCAACAATTTTAAAGAAACTCAAATTGTGGGATTTAGTTGAGGGTTTACCCCCAATCAAATTCGAACAAGAAAAGATGTGTGACTCATGTGCCTGATGTAAACAAGTTAGATCTTCATTCAAACAAAAACGAGTAGTAAGTACAGAACGTCCACTTGAGTTGGTACACATGAATTTGTCTGTACCTATGAAAGTCAGAAGCCGTGGTGGATCAAGGTACGTATTCGTCCTAGTTGACGACTACTCAAGGTATGTATGGCCTATATTTCTATTTACTAAAGATGAAACTTTCGATGAGTTTGTATTATTAATGAAGCTTGCCCAAAACAAGTATGATAAGAAGTTATTTTCCATTCGTACGATCATGGCACCAAATTTGATAATCCAGCTTTTATGGAATATTATAGGGAGAATTGTGTAGGACATAACTTCTTTGTACCACGAACCCCACAACAAAACGGTGTCGTGGAACGTATGAATAGAACACTAGAGGACATGGCTCGCACTATGCTTTTGTGTAGTGGGCTTCCTAAGAACTTTTGCGCCGAAGCCATTAGTACTGCATGCTATGTGCACAATAGAGCTATGATTAGACCAATTCTCCAAAAGACTCCCTATGAACTTTTAAGAGGGAGAAAACCCAATATAGCTCACCTTCGTTGCTTCGGTAGTAATTGTTTTGTCCATAATAATGGAAAAAGTAATTTAAGCAAATTTGATTCACGAAGTGATGAAGTTGTGTTTGTTGGTTTTTCTAATCATAGCAAAGCTTATAAAGTTTTTAACAAAAGAACTTTGTGCATAGAAGAAAGTGTTCATGTTGTATTTGATGAAGATAATGTGCCTGAACAAAGTGAACAGAATGAAGAAGAAGACATGGATGATCCCGATTTTTGCCTTACTAAGGACGATTTTGTGGGAAATATCGGTATATTTCATCATGAAATTTAAGGATTATAACGAAATCATAATATATGAAATGCGAGTCATAAACGAAATGCATAATATAATACATAGAGATTAGAATCAACCTCCGGTCCTAGCAATATGGCCTAAGAACAAATATCGAGATCGATATTCTCCTAATCGTTGCACCCAAGATGTTCCGAGAAATGCCTTTTTCTTGTGCTAGAATGAATGCCAAAAATTACCAATAATTTTTGTGTGAAAAGTGATGATAAGAATGTAGACAAGAAGAGTTTATATCCATCTCATATACTCTCCTTTTGACCGTCCAAGTCAAGTAGTGGAGAGAAGAGAGGACTCTTTTTTCCCTACTTGTTTTTAGGTTGTTAGCTTTTCATTTTAATGTATAAAATGTGTATGTATTATTACTTTCATTTATGTTGTCACATATTAATAAGTCCATACAACATTTTGCAGTCGATTTATTAATATCGGTCTGACATAATTTATTATGATAATATCATATAATATATACGTCAACTATAAATATCGTATATTTATAATTTGCTAATTAAATATAACAGTTTATATTTAATTACGAATTAACATTTAATTCGTTTAAGCTTACAACATTTAATCGTATTAAATAATTACATTATATACATCAATTAGATATAACAGTTTATATTTAATTATGAATTAACATTTAATTCGTCTCAGCTAGTATTATTTAATCATATCATCATTACATTGACTAACGTTTTAGTCATATACATCGACTAAACTTTTAGTCATATAAGGCATCAATATGATTTTATTTTTCATATAATCATATCTCTCAAACACATCCTTTAGGTGTGACTTTTAGGGACCAGTTGATCACCGCCATTAAAATGACAATAACGTCAAACTTCTAGCAAGCCAACCGTTATCGATAAATGTTAATCAACTGATAAGAATACTAAGTATACCCTGTGAACCTGTAAGAGATTTATACACGTTATCACACTAACTGTGGAGGACACTAGCTCCAACAATCTCCCACTTGTCCTTACAAGTGTATGTTCGATAACCGATTCTCATATCCAAAATTTCTCCCACTCAATGTAAAACAATTCGCAAAGTCCGTAATCACAAAGGCCGTATTTTACAAGTTTTCAATATCAAGAGTGGTTTTCCCGACTAGAGAGTAACCTAACTGATAAACGAATCATTATTCGAGCATGGCCATGCATTTCAGTTACAACTCCTTGAGTGGCCCTGAGAAATAACAAAACCTGATAAAGGTTGGAGATTTTCTTCAACTCGAATCCTGCAGATACAAGCACAGTATGAAATGACCCAGTAAAAATCTTCTTAGCCTCCTGTTACGGTCGACCATGAGAAAGAAACCAAAGCCACCCAAAAACTGCCTTAATCTCAAGAGACAGTCGATAGTCAAAAGAATCGACTCTAGGAACACTATAGACGTCCAATCCACGACCTGACATCGAATGTTCTTACACATTTAGGACTCCATAACGTTGTCACGATGTCCTACAAGGTATCTTTATAACTCGTATCTGTGATCGATCAGTCAACCGTTTGACTTATGGCTCGTTGAACCCACCATCAATCTACTTCACAATATAATTGCCAGAGTTATCAGATCATATGGGCGATTACGGAACAAAACAAATATAATGTAATTCAGTTCACTTTGTGGCGTTCTAAGTTGCCGTACAATCCACATGAAAAACAAAATATGAAACAATACGATGATGTTATGAATAGTATATGAAAAAGATACATTTATCTAATCCATATAAACAGCTACTGCAACACAGGAACACGTTTAATTCCCATGGAAATAACGTTCCCTTCATGCTTATCATATTTTAACGGTTTAGAGAGAGGGTCCGCGATGTTGTCATCCGAAGCAATCTTGTCTATCACTATCTCCTTTTGCTCCACGTAATCTCGGATCATGTGAGCTTTCCGAAGTACATGTCTAGACTTGTTGCTAGACTTAGGCTCCTTAGCTTGGAAGATGACACCTCTATTATCACAATAGATGGTGATTGGGTCATTTGAACTAGGAACTACGGTTAGTCCTTGTAAGAACTGACGCATCCATATATCTTCCTTTACAGCTTCCGAAGCGGCATAGTACTCGGACTCAGTTGTAGAATCTGCTTTAACACTTTGTTTGGAACTTTTTCAACTGACCGCACTGCCATTAAGAGTAAAGACGAATCCAGACTGAGATTTCGAGTCATCTCGATCCGTTTGGAAGCTAGCATCCTCGTAACCGATTGCGCATAGCTTAGTATCTCCTCCATAAGTCAATACTCAATCCTTAGTCCTTCGTAAGTACTTAAGGATGTTTTTAACAGCCATCCAGTGTGTTTCACCTGGATTGCCTTGGTACCGACTCGTCATACTCAATGCATTTGCCACGTCTGGACGTGTGCATATCATGGCATACATGATCGATCTTATGGCTGATGCATAAGGAACACGACTCATGCGCTCGACCTCTTCGATGTCTTGGGTGCCTGAGTTTTACTCAAATGCATTCCAGAAGTCATTGGAAGGTACCCCTTCTTGGAGTTGGTCATGCTGAACCTTTCAAGAATCTTATCTATATAAGGCTTCTGACTGAGTGATAAATCCCGTCGTGATCTATCTCTATAGATACGGATCCCCAGTATGCGTTGTGCCTCACCCAGATCTTTCATCTGGAAATGGTTCTTTAACCATACTTTTACCAAAGATAAGAGAGGAATGTCATTCCCAATCAAGAGTATGTCATCGACATACAATATCAAGAAGACAATCTTACTCCCACTCGACTTGACATACAAGCATGGTTCCTCGAACGATCGAGTGAAACCATTCTCTTTTATCACTTGGTCGAAACGATGATTCCAACTCCGAGAAGCTTGCTTAAGTCTATAAATGGAACGCTTAAGCATGCACACTTTCTTAGGATTTTTAGGATCAATGAAACCTTCGGGCTGTACCATGTACAATTCCTCCTCCAAATAACCGTTTAAAAAGGCGGTTTTCACATCCATCTGCCAAATTTCATAGTCATGAAAAGCGGCAATCGCTAAGATTATCCGAATGGATCGCAGCATAACTACGGGTGCAAAAATTGCATCATAATGCAATCCTTGCACTTGAGTGAAACCTTTTGCCACTAGTCGTGCCTTATAGGTGTCTGATTGTCCTTCTACAGAATGCTTTATCTTATAAAGCCATTTGCACTGAAGAGGTCGTACCTTATCAGGCAAATCAACAAGATCCCATACGTCATTCTCATACATGGAGTCTATCTCGGATTGCATGGCTTCAAGCCATAGCTTAGAGTCGGAACAGGTCATGGCACCTTTATAGGTAGCGGGTTCGTTACTCTCTAGGAGCAAAATGTCATCTCTATCATTCTCCTCGACCATACCAATATATATGTCTGGAGGAATGGAGACTCTACCCGACCTCCTAGGTTCCTGAGGAATATTAGCCGTAGCAGAAGTTGAAGGAACATCTTCCTCCATCGGTTGCTCGGTTGTTGGTTCTTGAATCGCCGACAGATCGAAGGTTCTATTACTTGACTTGTTCTCGAGAAACTCTTTCTCTAAGAACTTCGCACTAGCCGCAACAAAAAATCGATGTTCGGTAGGCGAATAAAAGTAATGACCAAACATTCCTTTTGGATAACCAATAAAGTATGTCTTGACCGATCGCGGGCCGAGCTTATCCTCGTGTCTCCTCTTGACATAAGCCTCGCAGCCCCAAACCCGAATAAAGGACAAGTTAGGGACCGTTCCTTTCCATATCTCATATGGAGTCCTGTCTACAGCTTTAGACGGACTTCGGTTAAGTATAAGAGCAGCTGACAAAAGAGCAAAACCCCATAGTGAATCAGGTACTACCGTGTGACTCATCATGGATCGAATTATATCAAGTAATGTTCGATTTCTCTGTTCGGACACACCATTTAATTGAGGTGTTCCAGGTGGAGTTAACTGTAATACTATGCCACAGTCTTTAAGGTGTCGATCAAACTCATTTGAAAGGTATTCGCCGTCACGATCTGATCGAAGTACTTGAATCTTTCTTCCCAGTTGATTCTCAACCTTATTCTTAAATTCCTTGAACTTTTCAAAGGACTCACTTTTATGCTTCATTAAGTAGACATATCCGTATCTACTAAAATCATCCGTGAAAGTGATAAAATATCTATAGCCGTCTCTTGCGTTGATTGACATAGGTCCACATACATCAGTATGTATGAGTCCTAATAGGTCATTCGCACGCATTCCAACACCTTTGAAGGAAATTCGAGTCATTTTGCCGATAAGACATGATTCACACGTGCCAAATGATTTGTAATCAAATGGGGAGATAGTCCCATTCTCAATGAGCTTCTTTAAACGTTTTTCATTTATGTGTCCCATACGACAGTGCCATAGATAAGTTTGATCTTTGTCACCAACCTTTACTTTCATATTATTCACATGTAATATGTTTGTGGTTTGATCTAAGATATAAATGCCATTCATGGAAACTGCTTTGCCATAAACCATTTCATTCAAAGAGAAAATACAGCTATTGTCTTTCATTGAAAATGAAAAACCGTCTTTATCAAGCACGGAAACATTAATAATGTTCTTAGATAAACTGGGTATATAGTAACAGTTATATAAATACAACTCAAATCCACTCGGGAGTTGGATTACATATGTTCCCATTGAGACTGCAGCAACTCTTGCTCCATTCCCGACTCGCAGGTCCACATCACCCTTTGCGAGAGGTGTGATGTTTTTTAGGCCCTGCAAATGATTACACAGATGAGAACCACAACCTGTATCAAGTACCCAAGTTCCGAAACTTGAATGGTTAATCTTAATCATATGAATATAAGATGACATACCAACAGGAGTGACGCAGTCTGTTTTTATGTCCTCACGGTACACGGGACAGTTCCTCCTCCAATGCCCAGTCTTGTGGTAATGGTGGCACTCAATGTCACTGTCCTTGCTCTTTGCCTTGCCTTGTGAGCTACTAGTCTCACCAGGCCCACTCTTACCCTTTCCTGACTTCTTAAACTTTGGCTTCCCTACATTTAGGTCGCCGTGAGCCTTGCCCTTACCTTTGTTCTTGTTGGAAATCATGAGAACATCTTGCTTCATGCTCCCACTCAATTTCAGATCCTTCTCGGTCTGTACGAGAAGTGAGTGTAGCTCATGAGGACTTTTCCTCATGTCATTCATGTAGTAATTTGCCCTGAAAAGGGCAAAACCATCAGGAAGTGAATGAAGCATACGGTCAATGACTATGCTCTCACTGATTTTGCAATCAAGTGCCTCCAGTTTCTCGACTTTCTCAATCATATCAAGAATGTGTGGGCTAACCGGTTGGCCTTTCTGGAGTTTCGCCTCAAAGAAGCGACAGGTATGCTCATAAGTAACGATTCTCGGTGCTTTTTAGAATTCGTTAGTGAGCGTGGTGAAAATCTTATTTGCACCTTGGGCAATGAAGCGTCTTTGCAAATTGGTTTCCATTGCAAAGATGAGTACGTTCTTTATCGCACCCGCTTCCATAACGAAGTCACTATAAGCAAGTGACTCGTTAGCTCTCGCATTGGTGCCTGGGTTTGGCGGTATTGGCTCAGTCAAGTACTTGAGCTTGCCGTCAGCAATGGCTGCATTCTGTAATGCCGCCTCCCAGTCCGCAAAGTTGGACCCGTCATTCTTCAGTCGCGTGGACTGATTCATGTGGTCCATGAAAGTTTTAAGCTAATTCTACCTTTAGAATTCTTGGTCGATAAATTTCTATCTTTAGTCCATCATAATCTCGAGAAACTCTTCGGATTATAATGTTGAGGTAAAATAAGTCAACACATACTACTTACCCAACATAGAAGGGGTCATATGGAGAGTAAGGTCCTATATTTCTACCGACGAAGAAGGGATTCATAGTAGTTTGGCCTATAAAGACTAGTCTCAATTTTAGGTTTTAGAGGAAGATCCCATCAACTTTATTTTATTTCATTTTAAGTGAACGAATATCTAGCATGCGAGAATGAATAAACTTAGATGATGGCTTAAAATTAGTGTGTCATCTTTATGTCC
The DNA here is from genome assembly GCA_022085475.1 of Heliosperma pusillum. Lineage (NCBI taxonomy): Eukaryota > Viridiplantae > Streptophyta > Magnoliopsida > Caryophyllales > Caryophyllaceae > Heliosperma > Heliosperma pusillum. Next base: position 29,595 of record JAIUZE010073596.1, on the reverse strand, counting down.
ATGATAACTAACATCCAAACTATATGAGTCTATTTTCATGCATTTTAGTAGGTGGTTTGGTTTAGGCGGAATATGATGCAATAATTATCATGTGAAGAAATGCAACAAGAACGAAAAATACGTAAAATTACAAAGTCCTAGTGTGGCCTATCTACCAAAATGAACAAAATACAACTTTGGAATCCATCCATGTTTGGACCCGAAAAGCTTGTCTTGATGTTCCATCTTGGTCCATGTAGCGGGAGTGAGCAATCCGATCTCCATCTTTAGTCGTCTCAAATTACATTTAATAAATTACAAAATATAAACCTATTTACATTCTAATTTAAAAACATAATTTCAAAGAAAACAAAAGGAGATTCGAGATCTCAAAATTACATCAAGATCATGTTTCCATCATTACGAAAACACGATCAACTAAGGCCCCACTAGGTAATACAAATTACAACCAATTGCAAAAATACGTAAATAAACCATTCAACAAATCATTCAACAAAATAAAATGCATCAACAATAAATTAGTCATTCAAGACATAATTCCTTAGTTATGTAGAGTAATTTATCCAAACCACCTATTTTAAAATGATCAAAATTATGTGACAATTCCTAAATTACTCACAATAATTCCAATCAAACATAATCCAATTTTAATTCATATTATCGTATAATATGAATTAATCCAACATTTTTTTAAACCATTTTAAAATAATTGGGTATCCAATAATTGTGAATTTTTTCACAACAACAATCATACATTATCAATATAATGCATAAAAATATTCGACCAAATAAAAAAAATAAAAAAAAAATGAACCAATTTTTTTTTTTTTAATAAAACAGCCACAGTATTTTTTTTATTAAATAATACATACTAATTAAACATTTTAATTTGATGTTGCTAATATTACAAGATCGGTACAATTATCAACATTCAATCATTATTAAACATTGATACAAACTAGATGATTCAATTTAACATTTTAAAATGAATATCTAAATCATGATTAAATCGATTATCTTAATATTTGACTAATCATAATTGATTTGAACATCATTAAAATTAATGAATTTAGATGCAAAACAACAATTTAACATCATGTATGCCGAAAATATATAGCAAAAACAAATGTTCATAAACATTCAAAACAATTTCCATTTACATTTTAATTTAATCCTTATTAAATTAAAACATCTACAAATTTATCATATTGTCATCTTAACAATCTTAAAACAACAATATCAATAAATACAAATGAAAACAAGAATAAAAAAAAAATACACGGCTGAAAAAAAAAAATTGAGCCGAGAGAAAAAAAAAATTCACAAAAAATTTAATTTCATATTTCATCATTTATGAAAAATCATATAAAATAATTTCGTAGCCAAAGCTCTGATACCACTTGTGGGAAATATCGGTATATTTCATCATGAAATTTAAGGATTATAACGAAATCATAATATATGAAATGCGAGTCATAAACTAAATGCGAGTCATGAAATTTAGAGATAAGAATCAACCTCCGGTCCTAGCAATATGGCCTAAGAACAAATATCGAGATCGATATTCTCCTAATCGTTGCACCCAAGATATTCCGAGAAATGCCTTTTTCTTGTGCTAGAATGAATGCCAAAAATTACCAATAATTTTTGTGTGAAAAGTGATGATAAGAATGTAGACAAGAAGAGTTTATATCCATCTCATCTACTCTCCTTTTGACCGTCCAAGTCTAGTAGTGGAGAGAAGAGAGGACTCTTTTTTCTCTACTTGTTTTTAGGTTGCTAGCTTTTCATTTTAATGTATAAAATGTGTATGTATTATTATTGTCATTTATGTTGTCACATATTAATAAGTCCATACAACATTTTGCAGTCGATTTATTAATACCGGTCTGACATCATTTATTATGACAATATCATATAATATATACGTCAACTATAAATATCGTATATTCATAATTTGCAAATTAAATATAACAGTTTATATTTAATTACGAATTAACATTTAATTCGTTTAAGTTTACATCATTTAATCGTATTAAATAATTACATTATATACATCAATTAGATATGACAGTTTATATTTAATTACGAATTAACATTTAATTCGTCTCAGCTAGTATTATTTAATCGTATCATCATTACATTGACTAACCTTTTAGTCATATACATCGACTAACCTTTTAGTCATATAAGGCATCAATATGATTATATTTTCATATAATCATATCTCTCAAACACATCCTTTAGGTGTGACTTTTAGGGACCAGTTGATCACCGCCATTAAAATGACAATAACGTCAAACTTTTAGCAAGCCAACCGTTATCGATAAACATTAATCAACTGATAAGAATACTAAGTATACCCTGTGAACCTGTAAGAGATTTATACACGTTATCACGCTAACTGTGGAGGACACTAGCTCTAACAGATTAACCAGAAATCAATGAAGAAGTTATTGAAGGAATCAATGATGAACTTGATAAATCCGCAAATGATCTTGAAAAGAGAACTGAGACAATTGTTGATGATACGAATGTCTCTTTTCAAAATAAGGAAAAAGAAACCAAAGTTATAATTGATGATGCTATAACTTTGGACCCAGATCAAGATGTTGTAACTAAAGTTGTACCAACTTTAGCTATAATCCCGGAGTCCAACTCAGGGGGAATGAATCTTGACTCTAAATCATTTGAGGAAAGCGAGAGTTCATCAGATGATGAGGAGCCTAGGAACTCTAAGAAATGAAAATATAAGAGTTCTCATCCTATGGATAGTATCCTAGGAAGTTTGAATAAGGCAGTTGAAAAAAGACGAACCTTAAATAACTTTTGTTCATTCTATTCCTTTCTGTCTACCATAGAGCCTACCAACATCAAAGAAGCACTTGCAAAATCCGACTGGATTGTAGCAATGCAATAGGAGCTTCAACAGTTCGAACGTAATAAAGTCTGGCATCTTGTGCCACGACCTATAAATCGAACTGTGATTGGTACTCGTTGGGTATTCCGAAATAAATTGGATGATCCAGGAGTTATAGTTCGTAATAAGGCTCGATTGGTCGTTCAAGGATATAATCAACAAGAAGGGATTGATTATGACAAGACCTTTGCACCTGTAGCAAGATTTGAAGCTATTCATCTTCTTATCGCCTTCGCAGCTCATAAAGGAATGAAACTGTACCAAATGGACTTTAAGACTGCATTTCTTAACGGATATTTGGAAGAAGAGGTTTTTGTTGAACAACCTCCCGGATTTTTGAATAGCAAATTTCAAAACCATGTTTTTAAACTCGATAAAGCTTTTTTTGGTTTAAAACAAGCGCCTAGGGCATGGTACGACAGATTATCTAAATTTTTACTACAAAACAATTTTAAAAGAGGATCTGTCGACAAAACCCTATTTCTAAAATCCGAGGGTTATGATTTACTTGTTGCTCAAATATATGTAGACGATATTATTTTTGGTTCTACTAACAATAAATTGTGCAAGTAATTTTCAGATTTAATGACCGTAGAAGTTGAAATGAGCATGATGGGAGAATTGAAATTCTTTCTAGGTCTGCAAATACAACAAACTAAGGAAGGTATAAAGATTCACCAACAAAAATATGTCAAGAGCTAATCATAAAACTTGGTATGGAGAACGCTCATCCAATGGACACACCTATGGTAACTGATAAAAAGTTGACCTTAGACGAAAATGGTAAGTGTGTCGATGAAACTACATATCGAGGTATGATTGGTTCTTTATTATATTTAACTGCAAGTAGGCCTGACATTATGTTCAGCGTATGTGTCTGTGCTAGATTTCAATCATGTCCTAAAGAGTCACATATGATTGCAGTTAAACGTATATTGAGATATTTAATTGGTACATCTAATTTATATTTATGGTATCCACTTGAGTGCAATTTCGATCTAGTAGTATATTCAGATGCAGATTATGCAGGATGGTCCTTAGATAGAAAAAGTACCTCTGGATTCGCTACGTTTGTTGGACCATGCATAATAACTTGGGGCTCAAAGAACCAAAATTCAGTTGCGCTATCTACTGTTGAAGCCAAATATATAGCTGCAGGACTTGTATGTTCTTAACTACTTTGGTTAAAGTAACAACTATGTGATTATGGTATTAATGTTGGTTGTATGCCTGTATTTTGTGATAATATGAGCGCTATTATTATTTCTAAGAATCCAGCTCAGCATTCTCGTACTTAGCATATATACATTAGACATCATTTCTGACGTGACCATGTAGAAAAGAGCAACATTAAACTCGAATTTTGTAGTACTGAAAATAAATGGGCTGACATTTTAACAAAGGCGTTAGCGAGAAGAATTTTTGAGATTTTACGGTTGGAAATTGGTTTAATCAGTAACTATTAAGTTCGTCATATTTATTTTATGAACCTGCGTGACTGGTTAGAATAAGACAAGATTGTATGACTGTGTCCGTGTATTTCATTGCTAGTATATTTGTGTTTAATATTATATATTTTACGAGAGTATCTTGCTTATTAAGTATTTTATGGATATTGAATTATGGACAACATATTTGCCAAAAATCTATCCTATTCACCTTCCAAGTTAAACCAAAATTCTACCCATAAAATGCATGTTGACCGAAACTCCAAAACAAAACTATCGTACCATATCTTTTTATTTACCTTATCCTATCCTTACCATATCACCTATATTTACCCTAGATTCCTTTTACTATCCTACCCAAATTCAAAAAAAAAGGAAAAAGGACTCTATAGCCTGAAAGTCCTAGACCTTTAATTAGACTCCTCTAATTAGTTCATTAAATTACATTAAGTTAATGATTTAGGATCTAGTTATCATGCATGCAAATATAAAAGCATAAAATAAAATATAAGACGAAAACATCCTTACATTGGGATTTTTCGGTTCAATATGGGCACAATAAGAACTCCTTCTTATTGTTCTTGAGCATGAAATTAATGGATGATCCTCCATAAAATAACCTCCAAAGTAGAAGGTTTCCTTCTTGTTGCACCCAAGATTAAACCCAAATAATCTTAACTTATTATTAACTAGATAATAAGTAAGACATAATATTACTAATATTATTGTATTACTACTCTAGTAATACTAAGAGAATATTAGTATTTTTGAGAGTTGTAGAGAGAAGAGGTTTTAGTGAGAAGAAGCAAAATAAGCATGAATTGAACAACTTATCAAATGAACAACCAAAATGCTCTTGTATGTAGCAAAGTGGCCGGTCATAGCACTCATTATATGCCTTATTTTTGCTCAAAATAATCACATGCATAATGGTAGTGTGTAAGGGTGGTTATGATGATTAAAGTATGTAAGATATGTCACTATCATATAGTTGATTGTGTGTTAAGAAAAGAATAACACACATGATTCTTACATGTGCCAAAACCGGTCCATTATGCCATATAATGGTCCATTTTGGTTTTTGATATTTGTCCCACAAATACTTATTAATCATATGCTTAATTATCTAGTATAATTAGATGTTAATTTGATCATATAACAATTATACGACATAAATTAATAAACAATATGTACTTAACTTTTAAGTGATATTTTACCATTATATCAATATATAATGGGTCCCACAATGCCCAGTTAATTTATTTTACAACTCTTTGTAAATATAATTAACTAATTACCTCTACCTCAAAATATATGCATTACCTCAACTAATTTAATGAATTAACATTAATCACTAAATTAAATCTTATTTAATCGTATTAAAATAAGACGTAAAATTTATTCAGTCAGTTATCGTATAATTGACTAATAAACTTAAGTGGAATGAGTTTCCCAACTCAATTTCCAATAAATAACTCTCGTAACTAAACGTACATATCAAATATATGTAATGCACTAATTAAACTGTATCGTATACAAATAATTAGTATTCTATTTGGGTCTCATCCTATAGGTGTGACCTAAAGGGATCAGTTGATCACCGCCGTCATACGACAATAACGTCAAACTCTAGTCAGCCAAGCGTTACCGATTTACGTTATCAACTGACGTGGAGTATCAAAATATACTAATCATGCCACATATATTCCAAATGAGATTTATTATATAAATGCACTATTGTGGAGGACACTTACTCCAACAATCTCCCACTTGTCCGATACAAGTTGTGCATGTAGCAACACTATTGCGGAGGACTCCTCCTCCTACAATTTCTCCCACTTGTCTCGACAAGTTGTGTGCTAACGATTCTCTTGTCTCTTTTGCGTCACATCCTCCCACTCATTGCAAGGTGTCTTACAGGTCACACTTGCAATTGAAAATTATAAATAGAGTGGTTTTCTCGATCTCGGAGAATAACTGTCTGACCGTAAAATCTACCAGAGATCTCTTCCGAGCGTGGCCACGCATTTCCAGTTACTACTCCTCGAGTGGCTCGAAGATGTTAATACCCAACGTGGGTGGACAATTCTGTTGACCCATCTTACACTGTATGATGCAGATCACCATGACCCAGAAGATGTCCATCAGCCTCCTTTCACGGCACGACCTAGGACAAAAACCAAAGTCAATCGGAAACTACACCGACTCAGGTAAATGGTCGCCAGTCTAAAGAATCGACTCATAGGAATAAAATAGAAATCCCCGCCACGACCAGGCTTCAACAATTTTGATAAGGGACTCTATTATGGTCACTGCCCGACAGAGTGTCTCCACAGTCTGTCTATGTAAACGACCAGTCATCTCCATGACCCCATGGTGCTGAACCAACCATCGATCGACTTACAATCTAGTCACTTCGAGACGTCACCTCAAATGAGTGACTAGGGACAAAACACTAAGTTCATCCTGTTCACTTGAATTGGGTTCAACTTTTCTTTCAGCCAATTCGGATAAACAAAGTATTAAAATTTAGTCAAACTAAATAAGGAGTTTTTAAAGAAACTCTAACAATGAATGCGATTATCTAATATTTGGAAAAATTGATACGTTATCAATAATTTCATATCTCATAATCTCTAGCAATTCAGGTACATATTTCAATCCCATTGAAATGACATGACTATCATGTTCAGCCTACAAAAGGCATGGCTGCATGGATTAGCAATACTTGCATCTTTCCCACCGTTCTGATTGCTATTTCTCTTTGTCTATGTAATCTCATATTACATAAAACTTTCTGAGCACATGTCTAGGTTTGAATCTAGACTTAGGACTCTTGGCCTAAATGTAGCTCCCACTGTTTTACCAGTATCATGGGATAGGATATACAACTATAGGAACTACTTCTAGTCCCTCCAATACAGTCGAATCCAAGCTACCTTCATTAGCATCATCATATGACGCAATGTACTCCATTTCCGTTGTGAAATCCGCAATGATAAACTGCCTGGAACATTTCCAGCGGATACATGACATTTATATTTTAAAATGTCACTCCTTCTTGGAACCTTTCCAATAGTCTTTTCTGCTTGGAACTCTTCCAACAGATAAATCTTCTATAAAACACAGCCATCTGGTGATTTCAAATCACTTTGATCAGTTTGGAAACTGAAGTCTGTGTAAACTCTTACACACAACTCATTATAAACTTCAAACGTATGAAACATATCTTTAGTCCTTCACAAGTACTTAAGAATGTTCTTTATGGCTATTAAGTGACTCTCACTTGGATTTAATTGCAAATGATTTGTCATACTCAAAGCATGCGAAATGTCGGATTGAGTATACATCACAGCGTATATAATTGATCCCTCAGCGGAAGCAAAAGGAATCAATTATGATGTGTTCAACTTCCTTGAACTAGTCAAAGTTCTTATGAATATAAGAATTTTGACTCAATACTAATATCCTTTTAGATTTATCTCCATAAATCCAGATATCTAAAAGATGTATTCTACTTCTCCAAAATCTTCCATCATCTAAAATGATCAATATGTCTCCACATATAAGACTGATGAAAACCATATTACTCCCACTAAACTTCATGTATAAACATAATTCCTCGAGATATCGAGAACTATTTTGCAACATGATTGACACACTTATTCCAACTCTTTAGTGCTTACTTAAGACATACTCTTAAGCTTGGAATAGGATCTACGAACCCACAGGTGAATATAAAATATACTACCTCTTCTAGAATCGTATTCAAGAAGGTGGTTCTTGAGATCCAGTTGACATCATACTATTATGATATGCTGTAATCGCTAAGTATATTCGAATGGATCGAAAAAATAAGGTTGGTGCAATAACTCTTTGCCTACCAATTTATCTTATGAAACATTTTCATGTTCATCCATACAAATTTCGATCTTAAAAATCAATTTACCAGGTCACATACCTGACCATCATGCATGGAGTCCATTACGAATCACATGACTCTAAGCCATAGCAAGAAGTTAGGACTAGAAACAGTCTTTTATAAGTTACAGATTAGAATTCATCGCTATTAAGGAGTGATAAAATTCCACCTGACCTCCTAGGTTCCGAAGAAACAACTACTGAACAAGCAATGAGGAAAACTTTTTCCGGACCATATGCTCAGTTTGTGGCTCTTGAAACATTTTCTCCCACTCTGTCTTATCAATAAATAATCGTATTTTTATTTAAAGACAGCATCACGAGTCACAAACGCTTTGTTCTCGTGGTCAATGTGGGATTATTGAGCACTTGTTTCATTCAAATAACTTATAAATTAGGTACGCTACCTACCCATATCGTATATGGAATGAAATCAGACTGTTTTAAATGTGTTTTAATATGGTGGGAAAAGAAATAGCAGACAAAAATATTAAGATCCCAAGGTTAGTCAAATGGCTCATTTTGACTTGACAAAGACAAAACCATATCGTATAAGGTTCTGTATCTCTATTAAACAATACCTTATCTCATAATGTATGTTAGAGAAGTTAACTCGTGAAACTATTTCACAATACGTTTGGTGAAAATCAAAGTCAATACTTAGATATTTACATTTACGATTTACTCGTAAGTGCTTGTCTAATACTCTTGGTGATTAACTACTTCACGTTGAAGCTCTTTGAACTTTTCAAAGATTTCTCATAGCACCTCATTAAGTAGAATCAATTGTAATATCTACTTAAATCGTTGGTAAATAAAGTGAAATAGTCATAACCATCTCTGGTTGTGTTTGTTATTGGACCACGCATATTCAAATGTAATAGGGCCAATAACTCACTAGTTCGATTTCCTTTTAAATAAAAAGGGGACGAATCATCTTGCCTTGAATACAAGATTCGCACGCACCATAAGATTCAAAATCAGATGGTTTAGGGATAGTTGTCAATACTAGCCTTTTAATGTGCTACACAATCCAGAATTAAGATTAGATTAGGGTTACCAATTTTGAGCCTTTACAATCTATATGACAAGTAATTACTAGTTTAGGTCAAGAATATAATTACCTTTGATTGGTATGGGATAACCATTTACCAAGTATAGGCATAAAAAGATACAACGCTTGTTCTATTCACAAAAGTGAAACACTTGTGTCGTACACAAAAGTGGATACTATATTCTTTATTTAGAGGTCATGTACATAATAACGTTTATTAAAGTATACCTCTAAATCCAAAACTAGATTGATCACATTATAACTTTTATATGTCTCTATAGAAATAAAACTACAATAGTTATATTTCCCTTGTAGGTCGACATTTAATCATGGTTACTCGTCGCACGAATCATTATTATATGCATTGAATACATTGATGAAAACCATAATAGGTATCTAATACCCAAAAATTGCATTTAGCAAAATAAATGTCGATCATATAGATATTATGGGTGAAAATAGTACACCCAATTTCTAACTCTTTAGAAAACTTGGGGAAGATTCTTTTCTTGTGTCCTACACTGTAAAATAGAATCGTCAAAAGTTGGGTTCGACACCTTGCTTGGGTTTTGACTTTACTATCCAAAATAGTCTTGCCTTTTTCCCTTGCCTTGTGTCAAAGTCGAGCCAACCTACTCTTGAACCTCGTCTTAACAATTAAGAATATAAACATCATTCTTAGTGCTCCCACTCACTTTCATGAATCTCTACTTAGACAAGTATATTGGAATTATTGTGAAGACTATTCTTCATTTCATTCATGGTTTTACCTTCAAAAGGATAAAACTTTCATGAAGTGTCTACGGTTGATGGTTATTCATGATTTCAAATAAATTGATTAACCTAGTCGTCCCAACTGATTTGGCCTCTTTTGAGGTAAGCCTCGATAATGAGCATTATCACGACATACCAAAATACAAATATTTTCTTCGGAGCAAAAATTTGATGTACCATTGTAATAAGAAGGCGTCACTAAATATTCAAAACGCTTTTGACTAAGTGTGACTCATTCATTCACTCTTCATAAGAGACATTTGCAATGGTGAATATGAGGATCAAAAGATAAAATTCATTTTGTCTTTAGCTACGATGGTTTAAACAGAGATCGCAATCAAAATGCTACCGTATAAAATAATGGAAACTCCTTTCCACGATTGAACGGATTTACAAGTTCGTAGAAGAAAAATAATTGTCATTGCGCGAATGAAAATAAATATCAACGGAAAATAAACATTCATTGCTTATATATAATTCACTTGTAAAACAATTTTAAACAAGTCACTCATATAATGACCCCTCACGAAATTATATAAGTGATTCCAAGACCCATCATTAGACAAAAATAGTCATCGTATGCTACCTTTATCAAAAAATGGTAAGTCAACACTTGACTAATTCTACACTTAGAACTCTTGGTTGACGGATTTCAACTAAATCCATCTCCTAGTCCCAAGATAACGCTTATCTCGTTGAGTCCAATCCAATTTTGGCTTGTGATCGCATCACCCTACTTACCCAAGGTAAAAAGGGACCCACGAGCGTGGTAGCCCTAATGAACACGGGGTTCATAGGTGTTACTAATTGGTAAGGCTAAATCTCAATTTTTTAAGTTATGTGAGAGGTCTTGTCAATTTTGTTATTAATTCCCTATAAGCGAACTAAGTCGGTGAATTTTGAATAACTTTGAATTGACAATCGAGAAATAAAAATGCATGTTGGCGATTTTGGCATGAGCGGAAAACATAAAGCAAGCAAATAATAAATCCTAGTATGGCCACCTAGCTAATCTAATTAACTAGTAGATTACAAAATCGGAAACCAACTCCTTGGCCCCTAGCCTCTTCATGGCACCGTCTTTTGGAACACCGACTTCGGGAAACTCCGTCTTCATAATAATTAATTACAAAAAGATAAAAATAAAATTCCTATTATACTTTTGATCTAAAAATGAAATGAAATTATAACAAACGGCGATACGAGATCGCAAATAAAATTACAACCGAATCGGTATTCCCTTACATTACGGGCAATACCGATTAAAATAATCTAGGCCATACTAGGTACAACTTGCATTAAAAATTCAATAAATGACATTCATTCATTCAAAAATAACAACATAAATAAAATGCTGTAAAAATCATGCCAAAATCGCCCTTAACACTTATCATGCTCATTCTAGCTCGGTTTTATGGATTTCATCGATTTTTAACCATTAAAAATCAATAATCAACTCTTAAATCGTATTTAAGCTCAAACTAATTATCTAAACTGATTTACAACTAAAAATTAGTCCCCACTAACTTTGTTTGTATTTAATTAGTTCGAATTGATCGTATTTGCTAAATATAGAGGTTTAATCATAACATTTATGAAATAAACCCAAAATAAAATATAAAAATCATAAAAATTTGAAAAAAAAATTTGTACATTCTGGAAAATGTCCAGGAACTCTAAAAACCAGAAACATTTGCCCAAAAAATTTGAATAAATTTTATGAACAAATAACTTAATATTCAACGGTTTTATCAAATAAAAACCATTAAATATAGTAAAATAGTGAAAGAAATTATAAAATTTCACCAAGATGATATAAATCAGATTATAAAATGTACCAAAAATTTTCAAGACCAGAAAAGGACGTTTCAATTTTATGATCATAATAATCTCACTTTATTGACTTTTATCTTATAAAAATCAATCATCATGCAAAACTTAATTAAAAGTCACGAAATTTTACATACAGTATTTACAACATTCATGTGAGATCATATCAAAATTTCATGGCCATAACCAACATGCAACTATTTTTAGTTAACTTTTAACATAAATCATGCATATTAACATGATTTAAAGGCCATAAATCAAAATAAATAGCAAATTAATCCATAAAATCACCAAATTTGACCACAACTATTTTGAGGTCAGTAGGTATGCATGCAAATCAAAAATTTTGTGCAAACCAACTTTGAACACAAATTTTCAATTTTACCCAAGTTATCGTATAACTCGATTTTAATGCTTAAAATCGACATGCATGTAACAATTGAGCTCTGATACCACATGAAAGTCCTAGACCTTTAATTAGACTCCTCTAATTAGTTCATTAAATTACATTAAGTTAATGATTTAGGATCTAGTTATCATGCATGCAAATATAAAAGCATAAAATAAAATATAAGACGAAAACATCCTTACATTGGGATTTTTCTGTTCAATATGGGCACAATAAGAACTCCTTCTTATTGTTCTTGAGCATGAAATTAATGGATGATCCTCCATAAAATAACCTCCAAAGTAGAAGGTCTCCTTCTTGTTGCACCCAAGATTAAACCCAAATAATCTTAACTTATTATTAACTAGATAATAAGTAAGACATAATATTACTAATATTATTGTATTACTACTCTAGTAATACTAAGAGAATATTAGTATTTTTGAGAGTTGTAGAGAGAAGAGGTTTTAGTGAGAAGAAGCAAAATAAGCATGAATTGAACAACTTATCAAATGAACAACCAAAATGCTCTTGTATGTAGCAAAGTGGCCGGTCATAGCACTCATTATATGCCTTATTTTTGCTCAAAATAATCACATGCATAATGGTAGTGTGTAAGGGTGGTTATGATGATTAAAGTATGTAAGATATGTCACTATCATATAGTTGATTGTGTGTTAAGAAAAGAATAACACACATGATTCTTACATGTGCCAAAACCGGTCCATTATGCCATATAATGGTCCATTTTGGTTTTTGATATTTGTCCCACAAATACTTATTAATCATATGCTTAATTATCTAGTATAATTAGATGTTAATTTGATCATATAACAATTATACGACATAAATTAATAAACAATATGTACTTAACTTTTAAGGTATATTTTACCATTATATCAATATATAATGGGTCCCACAATGCCTAGTTAATTTATTTTACAACTCTTTGTAAATATAATTAACTAATTACCTCTACCTCAAAATATATGCATTACCTCAACTAATTTAATGAATTAACAATTAATCACTAAATTAAATCTTATTTAATCGTATTAAAATAAGACGTAAAATTTATTCAGTCAGTTATCGTATAATTGACTAATAAACTTAAGTGGAATGAGTTCCCAACTCAATTTCCATTAAATAACTCTCGTAAGTAAACGTACATATCAAATATATGTAATGCACTAATTAAACTGTATCGTATACAAATAATTAGTATTCTATTTGGGTCTCATCCTATAGGTGTGACCTGAAGGGATCAGTTGATCACCGCCGTCAAACGACAATAACGTCAAACTCTAGTTAGCCAAGCGTTACCGATTTACGTTAATCAACTGACGTGGAGTATCAAAATATACTAATCATGCCACATATATTCCAAATGAGATTTATTATATAAATGCACTATTGTGGAGGACACTTACTCCAACATAGCCGGCATCTCACGTGCCCCCTACAAAACCCCAACACTACCCTTCATAATTACCTATCACTATCACCATCAACACACATCGATTTCTCCAATTTTCTCCTTCTTCACAAAAACAACAACAAAAAAAGGAAAATCAACACCATCAAGAATGGCTTCCCCACGGTCCAAAAATACCAACACCCCAAACTCCAAAACTCAAACACCTTGTATGCCCACAAATCTCTCTCCTAAACCAAACAAAAAATCACCCAATTTGACCCAAACCGAGTCGGGTTCGGTTCTTCAAGGTATAAAAAGGCATAGTTTAAATAAGGGGAAGAATATGGTACAAGATGGAGCCAAAAAGGACAAGGAGAGCACGGAAATCGAGGGACCTACCCGTCCTCTGTTTCGTGAGTTCTCACCACAAGAAACGACATCCGGACTTGACAAACCTCGATTGACTAAGGATGAAAGAAAATTTTTTAACCGGGTTGCTAAATATGGTATTCATGGTGGTCGTAGTTTCCCGAAAGTATGGTGTGGAAAATATCAAGCTTTGGCATTCTTCAAGGAATTTTTGAATTTTCAAGAGTGGGAGCAAGTGTCTCGGTTTTCGGGTCATATATATCCAATCGAGGTAATTCAATTTTACGCTTCTGCTTCTTTGAAATCTGGAGTTTTGCATGCCGTGGTGAATGGCCGAGCAGTTTCGGTTTCCATTGACGTTTTTTGTACTCTGTGTTTGGTTCCTGATGATGGAATCAAAATTGACCCGAGTACGTCATGGGACGAACCGTCGGACCCGGCTAAGTTGGAGGTTAAGAGGTATTTTGATGATCGAGCTACATTGTCTAGTTGTGTGTTGGCGGGGAATTTATCCCCAAAATTAAAATTTCTGTAAAAAATTTTGTGGAACACAGTGGTTTCGCGTCGGGGTGTACGAGATAAGATTGCGTTTTATGAGATGATGGTGGTTAAGAATTGGTTGGAAGGAAACCGTGTCAACCTTGCTTTCCTTGTTTTTTCTCGAATTTCTCAAACGGGCTTTTCGGTGACCGAGGATAAAGTCTATACGACCCTAGAGTTACCCTATGGGATGTGGGTGTCTCAGGTTCTTGAGGCTAAGGGGGTTGTTGATCCGACTAGCTATGGTGTTAATTTGAAAGATGATATGAATGATATGTTTTTGAAATTCATGAAAATGGAGGCATTGGGTCCGGAATTGGTTTTTATGTCAAAGGGTGGTTCGGATGATGTGCAACCGAATGTGGCTGATTTTTCGGGGATTGAGTCAAAATTGGAATTGTTTATGGGAAAGGTAATGGAGCGCCTTGATGCGCAAGACAAGAAAATTGATGCGGTTGTTGACAAGGTGGTCAAAACCGTGGCTTTGGGGAACTCTAGCTCAACCCGTGATCATGGAGGGTCGGGTGTGAGTAATGCGTTGAGAGGTTGGATGATGGGAGTTTATGGTTGCCTTGCTAAAATTGAGAGGAAT
Source organism: Heliosperma pusillum (assembly GCA_022085475.1). NCBI lineage: Eukaryota > Viridiplantae > Streptophyta > Magnoliopsida > Caryophyllales > Caryophyllaceae > Heliosperma > Heliosperma pusillum. The sequence continues at coordinate 14,342 of JAIUZE010073596.1, read as the reverse complement.
GTTTTTGATATTCGACAAGAGTTATTTAGGCAACGGGATCGGATGCAATTCTTGGTTAGCCAATGCAGCAGGAGCTCACCCAAGGGGCCTTGATGATCAAGCCACAAACAAGGCAAGCCTAACCCCAATGACCCCTCAGATGGAAGGTAGAGTTACAAGGTCCAAACAACAAGCTATGACAAGCCAAGACCAAGCCATGCCAAGCTACAACAGTGAGGGAGACAGTCCAAGACTCAACAACCCATGCCAAGCCCCAACACAACCCACATTACCCACACAAGACAGAAACCAAACCCTTCAGGCTCAGACAGACCAATTCACAAACCCTGTATCTAGGAGGTACACCAGAGCATCCCAACCACCCCCACCATGGCCTACCATCAAGCCAACCCACTAAGCTACAAGTTTGTCTAGGACAAATCCTTTTGAAGTCTAGTAAAAACCCATGAAACAGACACCTCAAGTTAGAGTCCAGCAAACCCATTAAAAACAGAGAAAGTACAAGGCAGTTTGTGGTTTCCTTTGTTTAAGTCAACTTGTCCTCGTCCAAGGCAGGTCTTATCTATGTTATAAATAGAGTAGGGAGTCCCAAGGAGCAGCAACACATCCAGGCAAAGCAACAAGGCAACAAGAACAACAGATTTCCATTTCAGGAAAACTCCAAAACTGCTTTATTTGCTTTTTGTTCAGTCTGTTTTGTGTCTTGTGTCTGTTCTTTATAGTTGTTGAGCTCGTCCTATTATGAGGCTCTTAATTAGTGTCAGTAGTAGTAGTTTGAATCCTAAGTTGGCCCTTGGATGATCTGTGCATCCAATGGCTCACAAGTTATCAGCCCCTCTATATAAAGAGGTCTTGTATGTTTGTTTGAGTAGACTTTGATGAATGAATGAACTTTGAGAAATCCCTCAAAAATATCAAACTTGTGCTAAGAGCTGTAGTTTGAAGCAAGCCTGATACATCTTCAAGGTGTTTGATCAGTGCCTTGTATTGTGAGTCAAGTTATATCTGTGCATTGCTGTGATTAACTTACTTGCTGTTGAGTCTAGTCTAGGGTGTTTGTGCTTTGCTGTAACACTTGAAAACTGTCTCTAAGCTAGTCTTTGAGTCCTTTTCTCTTGTGCCTTGCTGTAGAGGATTGTCTCCAAGTCATATCCCTTGTATCTTTCAGCTAAAGTAACTCACAATCCCTAAAACAACAACCCTTGTTACTTGATATTGTATTCAGTTTGAGTCAAGCTAATCAAGTCACTTAAAACTTGTGAACCTTTGTAACAACCCGAAAAGTACCCAATTTTTCTAGTAAAAATATTTACTGACACTTTTCAGCAAAGTTAAGTTTTTAAAATAGAATTTATTGTTTCGAGTCGTATTTGGAAATTCCGAGTTCGTATTTGGAATTTCTGCGAGATTTCATGAGAATCCCGTTTTAAAGTCATCTTTGACTTTTCTTGACTTTTAAGTCGTCTTTGACTTTTCTTGACTTTTTAAGTCGTCATTGACTTTTCTTGACTTTTTAAGTCGTCATTGACTTTTCTTGACTTTTAAGTCGTCATTAACTTTTCTTGACTTTTAAGTCATCATTGACTTTTCTTGACTTTTAAGTCGACTTTGACTTTCGTTGACTTTTCCGACTCATCTCGTAAATTGAAAGACCAAAATTATATTTTTAAAAAATAATATTTTTTATTTATTTTTATTATGATTTATTTGAATTTATGATAATTTAATATAATTATTTTGAATTTATTCGGAATTAAAGAATAACTTTTACGGTTTAATCCCGAACGTCATTTAACTATTCCCGGGTCAACTTAAGTCCCGAAACTCGACTTTGACATGAGTCATACGCCCCATGTCACTTTTTTTCCACTCATATTAGATCTTTTAATTAATATGATTAAACTAAAAAAAATATCTAAGATATTTGTAACTTTATCGGTCTGTCAACTTAAACTCCGCAAATCGCGTAAAAACAGACCCGATTCCTCTCCATTTCACACGTCTCTTTTTCCCCTCTTAAGCCTTGATATTTTCTTTCTTTTCATGACAATAACATAATATCTAGATATTTGGTTTAATTAACTTAATATCTAATTATATTTAATCAATTACCGTAATATAATTATTAAACCCGAGTCAATTCCGTAACAACAATTTCAAAACCCGACTCATTATTTCTTCTATAACTACACGGCTCACACACCCACTTTACTCACTAACAACTTTTCATTTTACAATAAATCAAATTAAGATCTAATTAATCGTTCTTCATCGTTCTTCATTCGTTCTTCGTCGTTCTTCATTTGTTCTTCGTAGTTCTTGAGCAAAATCATCATAAAACCTTCATTTCTTAATTAAATCCGTCCTAACTTATATTTCTAGAATCTCCTCTTCGCTCTCCATCTTCAAGTACGGTTTATTTTCAATTCCGACAAAATCGTTTTCAACACTTTAATTATGGAAAATCAAGTTTTAATTCTAACAATATTATTGTTGTCATTTCTTATAGGGGAAGATTTTGAAGACGAGTTTGGTGACTCGTATATTTTGGGTGAAGATTAGTAGACGGGTTTATACTTCTTATTTTTTTTTTGTGCTAATTGATTTTGCTAGCTAAGGTAACGATTCCGATTTACTCGACGAATTAATATCACATACCTTATGTTTTAGTTATGTTGTTGTTATTTACGGTTTTAGTTAGTAACATGATAAGTAGTTATTTTTATTATGTTGTATGAATATTTAGCATGATTAGTGTTCTTGACATATTTGAATGATTTGTTCATAATCATGATTTTGTATGGATGGTTGTTAAAATGATTGTTTGTTAATTAAAAACATGTTGGAAATATTTTGGTGTTTGATTGGTGGTAGAACCGTGGACGGTGGCTGAAAAACCAGCCCAAACCAAGCCGGTTCAGGTCGGTTCAGGCCGGTTCAGTCCGGTCCAGCCCGGTCTGGATTGGTCCGGGTATGGTCCTTTGGGTTTGTGTCGATGTTTGATTGTTTTGTTGTTGTTTTGACGGGTTTTAAATATGTTAAGCATGCGGGAAAATATTAAGAAACGGTTTTAGAATTTTTAATCAAAACAACCCAAACCAGGCCCGTGGGCCCAGTCCAGGTCCGGTTTGGTCTCGGCCCAAATCAGCCCGTGGGTCCCTTCCTTGGTCTTGTGACGGTTTTTGAGTTATTGTTATTTTATCGTGTATTGTGATATTTAGCAAGTGAGAAATGTTAATAAGTAAAATATTTAAGTAAAAGGTTTTTCATAAAAATTATTATTTCTCACATGTTAGAAATTATAATACGAGATCGTAGTTTATTTTGATATCCTTTAAGTCAAGCGGGTTTTTCGTAAGATTTAATAATTCACATGTTAGAAGTTTTAATAAAATAACATGTAATGAATATGTTGATTTTTATGTCTAAGTCTAATTGGTAAAGACTCTGTTTCTAGCCGGTTTGACACAAAGGGTTTTTGTCAAACTAAGATCTAGTCAGCCCCGTTTGACTGATGACTGTCGGGGACTCGGGGTCGGGGATTTTGGGTCGGCGGGATTTGTCTTCCAGTAAGGGTTTGTATTTAAGTAATGAATTAGCCTGTAATATGAGGCGATAGTTTATTTGATATGATTTTTATGCAATAGTCACATGATAGGAAGTTTTTCCGTGACTGTTTTGATTGTATGATATGTGTCGTGTTGACTAGTACCATAGAGAATTATGAGTATATGGCGTCTGACCATTCTCTATTCTAAATGAGTAGCTTGGACCATGACATTGATAGGTCCGTACTGTCTTTAACGAGTATATAGTTCACTGCTTGATAGCTTTTGTGTCTCGGCTTGGGGGGTTTATATCCAAGTCGGGGCATGGTTGCCTGATCCGTTTTGGGACTGGAGCCAGCTTAAGTACTAGCCATCTCTGCTTAGGGGGTCGCCTAGTAGAGTTTCTCATAGACGGTTATGTCATGGGACGGGGAACGGAATAGCTGTTGTCGCTAGGTCTGATCAGTTTAGGACTAGGATGTTTTCCTACCTTGTGGTATAGCCTCGAGTTACAGAAGTAGACTATCGCCGTACTAAGAACTTATGCCTGTTTGTAGAAGTATCAGTCTTTCTTGTTTGTATGATTCTATGAGTTTTAGAAGGTGAGATGCAAGCCGGCTAAGGTTGATAGAGTTTGGATTACCGGTTGTTAACTGATTCACATGATATTATGTTTGATTAGGGTTTGAGTGTATCAGGGCCATGTTTGAAATGTAACCGCTGAGCCAGCATACCAGCTTCCCTACCTCGTGTTATAGATTGTTAACGGTTTCACATGATAGCTTTCATATGCTAGGTTATATGTTAGTTATTTGTTCATAACATGAAAAACATATGGGATTTGTTAAGATTTTGTATTTTCCATATACATTGCTTTTATGTTATTCATGTTTTATTAAAATCGACATTTCGTGGCTGGGAGAACTCGGAGTTACTCCCCACTGACTGTGGCTTCCGTGTTTATATTTAATGCGGTTGGCAGGTTCGTGATGCATACTTGGGTACATTGACGAGCTAGCGAGTGAAGTATTTACCTTGGACCTATATTCGGTTCTTAGATTGTATATTATTATACACTCTTTTATTTACGTATTTATACGGGAAATATGTCTCCCGTTTTGGATATTTCTTTTGTATAATATTATTTCCTTTTGTTATGAACCTTTTTATTTAAGACACCTTCGTTATGTATTCTCATCTTTTATTTAGTTAAATTATTTTTTTCTTTCCGCAAATTTGAGGGTGTCACAGTTGGTATCAGAGCTATTTTTGCTCCCGACGCACGTTTGTGTACCCGTGTATAAATAACTTGACCTTAATAAAATAATAAACTTGTGAGATAGAATGGTAGGATGGGTAGATTAGGATTATGTTGTAGTCTCTTTGTGCTTGCTATATGATAAGTACTAATCTGTGTTTTCGTTTGCAAGATGCCTCCGAGAATTGACAACACGATCTTAGCAGCTCTTACTGTTATTATTCAGAACCAGCAAAATCAGCAGGCGAATCCTATTCCTCCTCCCGACCGTGAGAGACACGGAAGTTGTTCATGGGTTGCTTCACAACTATCTAGGAGCCAAGCCAAAACCTATGGTGGTGAGGTAGATCCCATTCAGCTTTCGGGGTGGTTACGTGAAATGAAGAAGAACTTCTCTCTTTATGATGTTCTTGAGACGGATAAAGTCCGTCTTGCTTCCCACTTCTTAGTGAAAGAAGCTGATCAGTGGTGGACTCTTTCTGGTCCTACTGCTAAGTTGGAGCCTGATTTCGGGTGGACTCGATTCCGTGAACTATTGGAGGCGAGGTTTTACCCGGATGAGTTGAGGCAGCAGAAGCTGAAGGAGTTCATGGACTTTAAACAGGGAGTTCTTTCTGTTCAGGAGTTCACAACCAAGTTCAATGAGTTGGCTCATTATGCCCCTCGACTTATTTCGAGGGAGGAAGACAAGGCTTTCTTTTACTTGGGAAAGCTTTCTCCCCAGGTGAAGGGAAAGATTAGTAGGGGTTCTACTTCTTTCGTCTCTATTTATAATGATGCCCTATGGGCAGAGGGTTCTATTCGGGAGATCGCCGACGAGGCTCGTTCCTCGTATATTGCTCCTAATTCTTATGGCAAGAGACCGTTATATCCTACTTCCCGACCTTCCTTTTCTCCTTCTTTTCCAAACAAGAGGAGGAACTTTCAGAGTGGACAGGCAAATCAGAGAAACCGTCCATTTGTCCCAAGCAACAACAACGATCTTAAGGGTCGTATCTGCTTTACGTGCAAGATGCCTATTCATCCTGGTGTTGGTTGCTTCAACAAGCCATTTGTGTGCTTTATTTGCCAGAAACCGGGACACAAGGCTAATGTTTGTCCTGATAGAAAGAGTACAGTTTCTACACCGGTTATTTCTGGGAGACCTAAGGGTCGGATTTTTATCATGAGCCGAGCTGAGGCCGATGCTCAACCTGACATAGTGACGGGTATGTTCTCGATTTATGAATTTCCGTGTTTATTTTTATTTGATACGGGAGCTTCCTTGTCCTTTATTTCAATGAGATTATCCGATAAATTACCTCTTAAAGCTTCAGTCGGAGAAAGTACTCCTATATCGTTACCGTCCGGAGATGTATTTTCATGCTCTTATCTTCATTCGGACATTCCAATATCAATAAATGGATCTATTTTTCCGGCTAATCTTCTTCGGTTTCCTCTTGAAGAGTTTGATATTATTCTGGGCATGGATTGGTTATCTACTTGTCATGCTCGATTTGAATGCCGTGATCAAAAGATTATTCTTAAAAGTCCTTTGGGTACTCGTATATCTTATCAAGGAGTTAGAAAGCAAACTAGTGTGAAGTTAATCTCAGCTATGAAAATGATGAATGTTTTGAAGAAGGGTCATCAAGCATTTCTATGTGTAGTGACTACTTCTGATTCTTCTCTTCGTTCTTTGAAGGATGTTCCTATTGTTTGTGAGTATCCAGATGTATTTCCCGATGAATTACCCAGGATTCCTCCTGAAAGAGATGTTGAATTTTCCATTGATCTAGTTCCTGGAACTGGACCAATTGCCAAAGCTCCTTATCGTATGGCGCCTTCTGAGTTGAAAGAGTTGAGAATCCAACTTGATGACTTGATTGAGAAAGGCTTCATTAGGCCTAGTGCTTCTCCTTGGGGTGCGCCCGTACTATTTGTCAAAAAGAAAGCCGGTTCTATGCGAATGTGCATTGATTATCGTGAGTTGAACCGTGTCACCATCAAAAACAAATATCCTCTTCCACGTATTAACGATCTCTTTGACCAGTTACGTGGTGCTTCTACTTTCTCAAAGATTGATCTTAGATCGGGTTATCATCAAATTCCCGTTCGGGAAGCAGATATGCCCAAGACGGCTTTTAGCTCGAGGTATGGTCATTTCGAATTCAATGTGATGCCATTCGGTTTGACTAACGCTCCAGCAATATTCATGGATCAACTGAATCGTACCTTCAGGGAGTATCTTGATAAATGTGTGGTGGTGTTCATTGATGATATTTTGATCTTTTCGAAATCTAAGGAAGAACATGCCGATCACCTTCGAACCATTTTGGGTGTTCTTCGACGCCAAAAGTGGTATGCTAAGTTCTCCAAATGTGAATTATGGTTGCCCGAGGTATCTTTCCTTGGTCATGTCATTTCGAAAGACGGTGTTATGGTCGATCCAGCAAAAATTGAGGCAGTTGTGGATTGGAAAAGTCCGAAAAATGTGTCCGAGATTCGGAGTTTCCTTGGTTTAGCGGGTTATTATCGTCGGTTTGTGAAAGATGTCTCTAAATTAGCAAGACCGATGACTCAATTGCTAAAGAAGGAAGCAAAGTATATATGGACCGATGAATGTGAAATTGCCTTCTTGGAATTAAAGAAGAGATTGACTACCGCACCGGTTTTAACTTTACCATATGATGAAGCTGATTATGATGTATATTGTGATGCTTCAAAGCATGGTTTGGGATGTGTCTTGATGCAGAATAGAAAGGTCATTGCTTATGCTTCTCGACAACTCAGGGTTCATGAAGTGAATTATCCGACTCATGATCTTGAGTTAGCAGCTGTAGTACATGCCTTGAACACTTGGAGACATTATCTTATTGGAGTTCATTGCCGAATTTACACCGATCATAAGAGCTTGAGGTGCATTTTTACTCAGAAGGAATTGAACATGAGGCAGAGAAGATGGTTGGAGTTAGTGAATGATTATGATGCTGAGTTGATTTATCACGAGGGAAAAGCAAATGTCGTGGCAGATGCTTTGAGTAGAAAGACTAGTCATTCATTAAATGCTCTTGGTACTTTACCCGATGAACTAGTAACCGAATTTCAGAAGCTTCAGATACAGTTCGTTGGGAAAGGATTTGATTATCTTGGTGCTTTGACTGCGGAACCTGATTTTTATCGAGAGATTCGTACTTGTTTACCGGAGGATGCTACTTTTATTGCCATTCGAGCAAAAAATATACTTGGGCAAGCTAAGGATTGTGTGGTGGATAATGATGGCTACCTTCGTTACCATGGTCGAATGTATGTTCCGAGAAGTGCCGAGTTGAGGAAGAGAATACTTGATGAAGCTCATCTTTCTCCTTATTCTATTCATCCGGGCGGGGACAAAATGTACAAAGATTTGAGACCACAATTTTGGTGGCCTAGGATGAAGATTGAAGTGAAGGAGTATGTTAGTAGATGTCTTACTTGTCAGAAGGTGAAGATTGATCATCAAAGACACGGAGGTTTGCTGTAACCTTTGGAAATTCCTCTGTGGAAATGGGAGTCTATTTCTATGGACTTTGTGATGGCTTTACCTAGAACTTCTAGTGGAAAAAATGCCATCTGGGTTATTGTAGACCGTCTAACCAAGTGTGCCAGATTCGTGCCTATCAATGAAACTTGGAGGATAGATGTCTTAGCCCGTGCTTATGTGGATGAGATAGTGCGCTACCATGGAGTTCCTAAAAGTATAGTTTCAGATCGTGACCCGAGATTCAGTTCCCTGTTCTGGACAGCCTTACAAGAAGCCATGGGTAGTAAATTGTTGATGAGCACAGCTTTTCATGCCGCGACTGATGGTCAAACTGAGAGAACGATTCAAACTTTAGAAGACCTTCTTCGGGCTTGTGCTTTGGACTTTCATGCTTCTTGGGAGAAGAGTTTGCCTTTGGTGGAATTTTCTTATAACAACAGTTATCATGCTTCTATCAAGATGTCACCATACGAGGCTTTATACGGTAGGAAGTGCCGTAGTCCTGTTTGTTGGGATCAAGTGCAAGATGATCATATGTTGAGTCCCGACATTGTTACTGAAACGATCGATCAAGTTCAAGTCATTCGTGAACGAATGAAAGCCGCTCAAGATAGACAGAAATCCTATGCCGATGTTCGTCGACGACCGCTTGAATTTGATGTTGAAGACCGGGTATTTCTTAAAGTGTCACCAATGAAAGGAGTGAAACGGTTTGGAGTGAAAGGGAAGTTGAGTCCTAAATATATTGGACCGTTTCGTGTGCTTCAAAGAGTTGGTCCTGTTGCTTATCGTCTGGAATTGCCTCCGAACTTGAGCAAAGTTCATGATGTGTTCCATGTTTCGCAATTGAAGAAGTATATCAGTGATCCGAGTCATATTATTCAAGAAGAAGTGTTGGACTTGGAACCTAATTTGGCTTTGGAAGAAAGGCCGATTCGTATACTTGAAAGGGCTAACAAACAACTCCGAAACAAGGTGGTACCTTTAGTTCGTATCCTTTGGCGTTGTGGAAACGTCGAATCAGAAACTTGGGAACCCGAAGCTAAAATGTTAGCTAAATATCCCGAGCTCTTTGCGTGAGGTAAATTTCCTTCTTTCTTTCCTCTTCCTATTCGATTTAACCGTTCGAAGATGCCGTTCCTTCTACCGATATTCGTGACTGCTGACGAGAACCTGCCGTTCCGTAGATGAGACCCCGTATTTTATTACAAATATATTTTTAACAGTTTTGAAATAGACCTACATATATGTTACGTTCCTTCTTCTAAGTTTCGAGGACGAAACTTTTTAAAAGGAGGGGTGATTGTAACAACCCGAAAAGTACCCAATTTGCTTAAGCAATAGCTTATGGATACTTTTCAGTAGAACTTAAGTTTTTAATATAGGAATTTTTGTTCCGAGTCTTATTTTGAAATTCCGCGTTCGTATTTGGAATTTTTGAGAGATTTCATGAAAAGACCGTTTTTGGTCATCTTTGACTTTTCTTGACTTTTAAACCGTCTTTGACTTTTTCTTGACTTTTTAAAGTCGTCATTGACTTTTTATTGATTTTTAAGTCGTCAGAAACTTTTCTTGACTTCTAAGTCATTTTTGACTTTTCCCGACTTTTTAGTCGACTTTGACTTCCGTTGACTTTTCCCGTCTCGCCTTACAAGTTTGAAGACCGAAATTTTATTTAAAAAAATAATATTTTTAATTTATTTCTATTTGGATTTATTAAGATTTATCATAATTTAATATAATTATTTTGAATTTATTTGGAATTTAAAGAATAACTTTTAAGGTTTTTAACCAAACGTCATTTAACTATTCCCGACGCATCGTAATGCGCGCAACAAAATCGAAACTCGACTTTGGCATGAGTCACACGCCTATGTCATCATTTTCCACTCACAACTAGATATTTTATTTGTTTTGATTAAACAAATCATAATATCTAGATATTTATTAACTTTATCGATCCGTTAACGAAAATTACGCAAATCGAGCAAAAACAGACCCGGAAGTCACCATACCACACGGCTCCTTTTCCCCTCTAATAGCCTTGATATTTTCATTACTTTTGATTACAATATCATAATATCTAGATATTTAGTGTAATTAACTTTATCGTTAATTATATTTAATCGTTTACCGTAAAATAATTATTAAACGCGAGTCAATTACGTAACAACAATTTCAAAACCCGACATCTTTATTTGTCTATAAACTCACGGCCAACTCCACTCTTCCTTACTCACAAACAACTTTTCATCTTTCAACAAATCAAATAAAGATCAAAATATCACTTTCTTTAATCGTTCTTCGTGTTCTTCGCCGTTCATCATTTGTTCTTCATCGTTCTTGAGCAAAACCTTCATAAAATCTTCATTTCTTAATTAAATCCATCCTAACTTATAATTCTAGGATCTCCTCTTCGCTCTCCATCTTCTAGTACGGTTTATTTTCAATTCCGTCAAGATCGTTTTCAACACTTTAATTATGGAAATTCATGTTTTAAGTTCTAATTATGTTTTTCTTGTCATTTCTTATAGGGGAAGATTTTGAAGACGAGTTTGGAGACTCGTATATTTTGGGTGAAGATTAGTAGGAGGGTTTCTTATTTATATACTTCTTATTATTTTGGTGCTAAGTGATTTTGGCTAGCTAAGGTAACAATTCCGATTTACTCGACGAATTAATGTCACATAGCCTTTAGCTTTTAGTTTTTGTTCATATTATGGTGATTTATGATTTTAGTTAGTATCATAGCCTTTAGTTTTGTTTCCTTTAATTTTGGTTCATTTTTATTTTGGTTCATATTTTTATGATTTTTGGAATTTTAGTAGTAATATGATAAGGAGTTGTTTTTATCATGTTGATGAATTTTGATGATTTTTATTAAGTTATGATTTTTATGTTGTTTTAGTGTTCTTGATGATTCTTATGTTGTATGGAATTTTTATGTTGTTTTAGTGTTCTTGATGATTTTTATGTTGTATGGAATTTTTATGTTGTTTTAGTGTTCTTGATGATTTTTATGTTGTATGGAATTTTTATGTTGTTTTAGTGTTCTTGATGATTTTTATGTTGTATGGAATTTTTATGTTGTTTTAATGTTCTTGATAAATTTTGATGATTTTTATTAAGTTATGATTTTTTTATGTTGTCTAGGAAATTTTTAATAAGTTAGTGTTCTTGATGAATTTTAATGAGTATTCATAATAATGATTTTTGTATGATGATGGTTAGATTAGTTGTTAAAAATGGTAGTTTGATAATTAAAGCAAGTTGGAATTAATTTGGGTGGTTTGTGGTGTGAACCGTGGAGGATGGCTAGAACCGGACCAACCAGACCGGTCCAGGCCGGTTCAGACCCGGTCTGGGTTGGTCCATGGTGGGTCCGGGTTTTGGTCTTTGGGTTGTGTCGAGGTTGTTTATTGATTGGTTGTTGTTTTGACGGGTTTTAAAATATGTTAAAGCATGCGGGAAATATTGGAAAACGGTTTTTAGAAAATTTATAGGCAAAACAGCCCATTGGCCCAAATCAGGCCGTGAGGCCCAAATCAGGCCCATGTGGGTCCGGCCCAACTCAGCCCGTGGGTCCCACTTTGGGACTTGTGACGGTTTTTGAGTTATCGTCATTTTTATCGCGTTTTGTAATAATTAGCAAGCGAGAAATATTAATAAGTAAAATATTTAATTAAAAAGGTTTTTCATTAAATTATTATTTCTCACATGTTTAGAAATTATAAGACGAGATCGTAGTTTTAATTTAATATCCTTTTAGTCAAACGGGGTTTGGTATTAATATAATAATTCCACATGTTAAAGTTTTTTATTAAATAAAATGTAATGAATAATGTTGATTTTATGTTCAAGTCTATGTGGAAAAGACTCTGTTTCTAGCCGGTTTGATCCAACGGGTTTGGTCAAACTAAGATCTAGTCAGCCCCGATTTGACTGATTACCCGTCGCGGGACTCGGGTCGGGGATTTGTCTTCAAGTAAAGTTTTATTTACTTATTGAATTAGCCTTAGTGGATATGAGGCGATATGATATATGAACATGATTTATTTGCAATTAGTCACATGATAGGATGTTTTCCCGTGACTTCTTGATTTTATGGTTGGTGTCGTGTTGACTAAGTATCCATAGAGAATTATGAAGATATGGCGTCTTGACCATTCTAATTCTAAATGAGTAGCTTGGACCATGACATTGATAGGCAGGTACTGTCTTTAACGAGTATATGTTCACTTGTTGATAGCTTTTGTGTCTCGGCTTGGTGGGTTTATATCCAAGTCGGGGCATGGCTGCCTGATCCGTTTTGGGACTGGAGCCAGCTTAAGTACTAGCTATCTCTGCTTAGGGGGTCGCCTAGTAGAGTTTCTCATAGACGGTTATGTCATGGGACGGGGAACGGAATAGCTGTTGTCGCTAGGTCTGATCAGTCTAGGACTAGGATGTTTTCCTACCTTGTGGTATAGCCTCGAGTTACAGAAGTCGACTATTGACTGTGCTAAGAACTTCTGCCTGTTTGTAGAAGGATTGGTCTTTCATGTATGTATGATTCTATGAGTTCTAGAAGGTGAGATGCAAGCCGGCTAGGATTGATAGAGTTTGGATTAACGGTTGTTAACTGATTCACATGATTACGTGTTGATTAGGGTTTGAGTGTATCATGGCCACGTTACAGGGTATACCCTGTGAACCTATAAGAGATTTATACACGTTATCACACTAATTGTGGAGGATACTAGCTCCAACATACTTGTGTTAGTGTCATAAATGTTGTCTTATGATGCTTTAAATGATGAATTGTAATGGTTTTATACTCATATAAGGAATTTAATGTGGTTTAGTAATGATTAATGTTGGTAAAGATAATTGGGTAAAATTTGATTTGAGTTTGTTGTTGATTGAACGGTGTTTCGCGTGTTGTGTATCCCAGCTGTGCGACCGACCGCTGCCCCCTACCGGCTGGGAGTTCCGTGATTCAAAATTGAATATGTTTGGTGGTTTTTGGAGTAATGTGTGTCCCAGCCGGGTACCCAGCCACCCCCCTGACCGGCTACGAACACCCTGTATCAAAAAGTTAAAATTGTTGTTGCGGGTGCCCTAGTCAGCTACCCGGTCACTGCCCCACCGGATGAGAGCCCCTGTGACAACCCTCGCGAATGCGGAAATATAAAACATACAAGCATGTGAAATAATATGCGGAAATACTGTATTTTAAAAACTTTATACATGCAAGATAGACAAAGCGAGGAATGTCAAAATATTACAAACTAAGTACAAAATACAACAAAGAGACGGGGTCTCTTAAAATGTTAGCAAAGAACAAGTGTTTAGCAAAACTAGCTAATATCGTCTAGAGGTGAAACTTCCAGGGACAACGCCCGCTAGCTCACACCCGAACCCAAAATAGTCAAAGCAAAAAGCCATCCAATGCAAGCAACCTGTTCATTCATGAAAAACATGAACGCCACAATCAGTGGGGAGTAACTCCGGGTTCTCCCAGCCATATCACATTAAACGTACATATAAGGAAATACAAAAGTAAAATCATGCATATATAGATATACATGTGAGTTACGATAAGAATAGATAGGCAATTCGATAAATAATGATAAGATCATGTGGAAATCAAATCCGAAACCATCATGTTATTCAAAGACTCGGGGAAGACACTCTTAGGCAACCGAATATGCTCACTAGGGCTTGCATCTCACCGTTAGCGGTATAAGATTGATAAGATTGAGACTCGACAGACAAACCAAGTCAAGTCATGCGATGATCACATAAATCCAACATATTATCATCCATTCACGAACCAAGACATTGACGGTGTCCAATCATGCAATGACCATGAATAATATCATGAAATCACGCATTCAAAGAACGACGACACAAGACGACAACTCTCCCGGTAAATGAAACGCACTAGCACTCGTGTTACATGGCAAGTATGATTAACGCTCCACGGGATAAGCATCATTTCCCTGAACTCATACACGATCAACATGTTCCTATTATGTAGACTAATTTCCTC
>JAIUZE010073595.1:0-32781 GCA_022085475.1 Heliosperma pusillum | reverse complement strand
CGCATGAGTCGTGTTCCTTATGCATCAGTCATAGGATCGATCATGTATGCCATGATATGCACACGTCCAGACGTGGCATATGCATGGAGTATGACGAGTCGGTACCAAGGCAATCCAGGTGAAACACACTGGATGGTTGTTAAAAATATCCTTAAGTACTTACGAAGGACTAAGGATTGGGTATTGAATTATGGAGGAGATACTAAGCTATGCGCAATCGGTTACGCGGATGCTAGCTTCCAAACGGATCGAGATGACTCGAAATCTCAGTCTGGATTCGTCTTTACTCTTAATGGCGCTGCGGTCAGTTGGAAAAGTTCCAACAAAATGTTATGCAGATTCTAGGACTTGAGTTTGAGTACTATGGCGCTTCAGAGGTGTGCGAAGGAAGCTATATGGATGCGTCAGTTCTACAGGGCAACGTAGTAGTTCCTAGTTCGGATGACCCGATCACCATCTATTGTGATAATAGTGGAGCCATCTTCCAGGCTAAGGAGCCTAAGTCCAGCAACAAGTCTAGGCATGTACAACGGAAGGCTCACATGATCCGAGATAACGTGGAGCAAAGGGAGATAGTGATAGACAAGATTTCTACGGATGATAATGTCGCAGATCCTCTCACTAAACCATTGAGATATGATATGCATGAAGGGCTCGTTATTTCCATTGGAATCAAACGTGTTCCTGAGTTGTATTAGTTGTTTTATATGGATTAGACACCTGTATCTTTTTCATAAAACTATCTATGAAATCATCGTATTGTTTTATATTTTGTTTTTCATGTGGGTTGTACTGACAACATTGAACACCACAAAGTGAACTGAATTACATTATATTTTGTTTTGGTCCGTAATCGCCTACATGAGCTGATAACTCTGGCAATTATTCTGTGAAGTCGATTGATGGTGGGTTCAACGAGGCATAAGTCAAACAGTTGACTGGTCGATCACATATGCGAGTTATAATGATACCTCGCAGGACATTTTTGTGACAACGTTATGGAGTCCTAAATGTTTCAGAACATTAGGTGCCAGGTCCTGGATAGGACGTCCATAGTGTTCCTAGAGTCGATTCTTTTGACTATCGACTGTCTCTTGAGATTAAGGCACTTTTTGGGTGACTTTGGTTTTATTTCTCATGGTCGACCATAACAGGAGGCTAAGTAGATTTTTACTGGGTCATTTCATACTGCGCTTGTATCTGCAAGATTCGAGTTGAAGAAAATATCCAACCTTTATAAGGTTATGTTATTTCTCAGGGCCACTCGAGGAGCTGTAACTGAAATGCATGGCCATGCTCGAATAAAGATTAGTTTATCAGTTAAGTTACTCTCTAGTCGGGGAAACCACTCTTGATAATGATCACTTGTAAACTACGACCTTTGGGAATACAGACTTTGCAAATTGGTTTACATTGAGTGGGAGAAATTTATTATGGATATGAGAATCGGTTATCGCACATACACTTGTACGGACAAGTGGGAGATTGTTGGAGCCAGTGTCCTCCACAGTTAGTGCAATAACATAAAATAAATCTCTGTAGGTTCACAGGGTATACTTTGTATTGTAATCAGTTGATTAACGTTTATCGATAACGGTTGGCTTGCTAGATAAGTTTGACGTTATTGTCATACAGATGGCGGTGATTAACTGGTCCCTAAAAGTCACACCTAAAGGATGTGTTTGAGAGATGTGATTATTTGAGAAAATAATCATATTGATGCCCTATTATATGACTAAAAGGTTAGTCAGTGTATTTGACTAAAAGGTTAGTCAATGTGATGATGAGACGATTATTTAATAACGATTAAATAATATAAGCTGAGACGAATTAAAAGTAATTCGTAATTAAATATAAATTGTTGTATTTAATTAGCAGATATATAATGTAAGCTTATGCGAATTAAAATGTTAATTCGTAATTGAATATAAAATGTTATATTGAATTAGCAAATTATAATTATACGGATAATTATAATTAACGTATATATTATACGATTGTCATATTAGATGTTGTCAGACCGGTATTAATGTATCCACTACAAAATGTTGTGTGGACATATTAATACATGACAACACAAATGACATTTATAATAATAATACACATTATATATTAAAGCGAATTTAACCAAAATAAAGTCCAGATTCACTCTGGAATTTTCGGTCCATTAGTGGTTAATTAGAGGAGAAAATATCTCCCCATATAACCCTAATTGTGCCGTGAGAAGTGAGGGGTAAGAGGAGAAAAATTGAGTTTTTATTCTAACCCTAATTCATTCTCACTTAGTGCCTCCATCTCTACACATCACAAAATTAAAAAGTAAAAGTAACTTTTCACAAAAACATTCTAGCAAATTCAAGGGCATTTCTCATTCTATATTGGGTGCTACGATTAGGAGATATCATCATTTTGATATTGTTCTTAGGCCATTAAAGCAAGGACTAAAGGTTATTTCTAATCTCTCGCTTATTATGCATTTTTTGTTTATGACTATTAATCATATAATCATAATTTCATTATAATCATGAATGATTTAAAGGGAAGTATACGGATATTTTCCCACAATGCCACATACAAAATCGATGACACGTTGTCTTGAACATTATTGCCACAGATTTTATAATCCCTGGATCCTGATCTATGATGATGTACTCGGGTTCCTTTCCTCCCATAGCTGTCAAAAACTTTGTAAATACCCAGTTGAAGGATTCAAAGTCCTCCTTCGCAATCAAAGCCCCACAAAATATTACTGACCGTTTATGGTGGTCGACACCGATAAACGGGGTGAATACCATCGAATATTTGTTGGTACAATAAGTTAGGTCAAAGGACACTACATCACCAAATACAGAGTAATTCTGTTGCGCAGTAGCGTCAGCCCAAATTGCCCTACGTAGGCTTCCGTCACTGTCTATATCGTAGTCGAAAAAGAATTCTTGTCTATTTTCAGCCATGTTCTTAAAATGATCTACAAATATCTGACCGTCTCGCTCATGAATGAAGCACTTCACATCCCTGTGGAAGTTTTTGACATTTGTTAAACTAGCCCCAATGTTCTCGAAACCATTAACGTGCTCCTTGCACATATTATAAGTCTTTGTTGCTCCAATCTTCAACTACACACAAAAAACGTAACTTCAAATATTAAATAACTTATATCCAATAATACTGTCACTTTTAATATAGGTTGCAAACAATCTATATCAACGAGACAATTTAAAATTAATTACTAACCCTTGAATTATAGACGATGATCTGTTTATGATAACTCGTAATTATTCTTGACAATTTCTGAAACTCTCGATCATAGACCGAGATTAGTTCGTGATTGTGCCCATCGGTGATTCGGTCAATACATATTACCCTTTCGTCCATAAATAACCTTATTCTAGCCTTGCACCCGACCCTAGTTATTTTAGTCCTCCTTTTCAGTTTTTCATCCACCTTGTATGATTTACTGAACCCCTCTCGGTTGCAAACCAGAAGCTTTGATTTCAATTTCCCATCACGCCACTTCTTTGTTGTGTACTTCCAAACGTCAAAGCCACACGCAAGTGTATATATTTTGTAGAAATCAACTGCTTCATCAATAACAGAGAACTTCTGCCCGACGTCGGAGTAAATTCATCTTCTACTTTCTTACAAAACACCCATTCTCCGTCAGCAAATGAACCTGCATAAGTTTTACAAATTCTTACATTATAATAACAAATCTTCAGCTCACTTATACACTTTACTAAATACAATTAGTTGTAACTTTAATCTGTTACTTCAACAACAACATGTGTTACTTCAATGTACAGGTAGTGAAACTTCAACACTATGTCACTTCAACGTTGTTTTATTAGACTTTAATGTAAATACATGTAACTTCAAGACTTTCAAACTTTAATCACTATCCGGAAAACTTCTAAGAATTTCATGTGTAACTTCAACGCTTTCTAACTTCAAGGATATTTTCTGACACTTTAATTCACGAATGGTGTAACTTCAAATTCATTTTTTAACTTTAATATCAATCAGTATAACTCGAAGCCTAGTTTAATACACACTCAAATGTGTGACTTCAACGATGTTTTGCAGACCTTCAACGACAATACAAGTAACTTCAAAACTATATGTAACTTTAACAACTATCATAATCACTTCTATACACAATTAATGTAACTTCTATTAATGAACAATATATTTTGTACTTCAACAACAACATATGTAACTTCAATGTACAGGTAGTGAAACTTCAACACTATGTCACTTCAACGTTGTTTTATTGGACTTTAATGTAAATACCTGTAACTTCAAGACTTTCAAACTTTAATCAGTATCCGGAAAACTTCTAAGAATTTCATGTGTAACTTCAACGCTTTCTAACTTCAAGGATATTTTCTGACACTTTAATATGCTACATGTCTTCAGTAGAACTTCAATCTATAGTTCTAATATTCAACAATATTCACCAATAAAGTAAAATAACAAACAAAAAACAAGTCTTGTAAAACTTTAATAATGAAGATACAGTTTCACTTTAACTCTATTTTATGAAACTTTAATAGCAATATGTGTAACTTCAACTAAAAAAAATTTAAGTAGGGTAACTTCAACACATAAAATTCAATCACAATATCATTGTTTTCACTTCAACAACAACATGTGTAACTTCAATGTACAGGTAGTGAAACTTCAACACTATGTCACTTTAACGTTGTTTTATTAGACTTTAATGTAAATACCTCTAACTTCAAGAATATTTTCTGACACTTTAATATGCTACATGTCTTCAGTAGAACTTCAATACTAGTTCATCAATATTATTCACTTCAATCTATAGTTCTAATATTACTTCAATAAAATCTAATATTCTAATATTCAACAATATTCACCAGCATGCTTCAGTATTAATTAAATACACGTAACTTTAATAATAAAGATTCAAGTTACAATACTTTACCAGATTAAGTTGCCAATAAAGTAAAATAACAAACAAAAAACAAGTCTTGTAAAACTTTAATAATGAAGATACAGTTTCATTTTAACTCTGTTTTATGAAACTTTAATAGCAATATGTGTAACTTCAACTAAAAAAAATCTGAATATGCTTTAAAAGTGTTAAAAAATATGCTCCAGTATTTGTATGATGCAAACAAAACCTTGAAGAAACATCAATAATTTATTTATAATACAAAACATCAATACAGCTTGTAGTAGAACTTACCATTCGTGACTTCAACAATTTGTTGATCAGACATGACGATATTGAAGAAACCTTGCAAATATTTGGAATATTTAGACAGTAATAGTAACGAAATCTGATTTTAGATTATTGTTCCAGCACAATTATGGAGCTTTTAGATGTAGAGAGAGATTGTGAAGTTGTATTATAGAGATAGAAAGTGCTTGCATGGTGGATAAATGACTAAAACCTAATGGATCTTGTTAGCTATAGTACGTATCTCTGTGTCTTGGGGCAGTGAAACCCACTAACATGCATAAATCTGATTTTTACCTCTCTCTCCATCTCAACCATTGATTTGGTTGATCCAAAGGCCCTTATAAGGACTTAAGGACTCATATAATATAAGGGACTCATAAGAACCTATATATATATATAGATCTATATATTATAGATATATATTATATATATAGATATATATATTATATATATTATATCGATATATATATAATATATATATTATATATATATATATATATAATATAGAATATATATATATATATATATATATATATAGAATTAGGATCCTGTACGAACCTATACTACGGTGCGAACTTACGAACTGAGTTATGGGCCTTTGAATAAACCCACCCACTAATGTATCAACTAGCCATTATTGTAATCCAGTAACATTTCAAACCAAACACAACCCCTAACCTTTCTTACCCTCTTCACATCCCCATCAATCACCAACACAACTGCAGAACGCCAGAGAAAACCACCGCAAGACGCCGGCAACGATCCAGACGCCGGCGACCACCATGGAGATACCCGACAATGCGCCTCCTTACATCAAAATTACTACTCGTTTTTCAACCTTCAAGCTCCGAACAACCTCCACGCTGCTGCCTGCTGGCCGCACCACCACCACCACCATAATTCGAGCCGTTTTCGGCTAAAATATGTTTAATTTGACTCGGAATTGTTCAACAATGGCACTTGTGCGTTTAGTTCTTTGAAATCCTTCTTCCTTTTTCGTAGATCTATAAGTTAATTACATTAGCAAACTGAGTAATCTAGGTGGGATGGTTTTCGAAGGGTATTGAGTCGACTGCGGATATGAGTGGTCAAGTTTCAGCTAGTTAGGTTGGGGCTGTCGACGGCGGATGGCGGTGTTGGTGGTTGTCGTGCGGAGTAGCAGTGGTCGTGATATAGGTGAGGTGGTGGTGTGGTATTGATGGTGCTAGTGGAGATAGTGAATGTGTTATATTGGTAGTGAGGGGTGGTGGTATGGTGTTTGCCGGTGTGCTGGCAATTTCTACAGTGGCCGGTGATGTTGTCAGCGTTGTCTGTGGTGGACGATGATGTCGCCGATGTCGTCTGAGGTGGCCAGTGATCTCGACGACACTATCTATGGTGACCGGTGCTCTCGTCGCCGATGTCTGTGATTGCAGTGGTTGTTGAGGTGGCGGTAGACGCGGTGGTTGTGGGCTTCTTGGATACACCAAATAGTCAAATACCAGCCCGGATACATGTGGTATTACTATCGGATACACATAGTGTTACTACCGGGTACACATGTATCCAGTAGTATTACCGTGTGTATCTGGTAGTATTATCATGTGTATCTGGGGTAGTTCGTACAGTTCGTACTGAACTTAAGTTCGCACGGGAACCTGCCTCTCTCTCTCTATATATATATATATAGAGAGAGAGAGAGAGAGAGAGAGAGAGGTAGGATCTCGTGAGTTTGGTTCTTACGGTGAGTTGGTACTAATAAAATCTCAGCCATTGGATGAGAGGAAATAGATGGTTGAGATTAAAACTAATATTAATATAAAAAAAACACAAAACACCATTAGACAACTTGACAAAAAAAATCCACTGAACTACTGTATTGTACTCCTCTCTAACCTCTTTCTCAACCTAAAAAAAATTCCCAAATCATACTGATTCAATGTCGACGGAATTAGTTTTGATGGTGAGAGAGGCGGCGAAACTAAAGACGTTGAGTCATCTTCGTCCGCCATTGACATCAATTAATAATACGGGTATGTAAGTATTTAATTGACAATTTGATGATCACACAATTGTTGATTGTTCGTGTGCGAAAGTATTCCTGGCTTTTTTGTATGTTATTTTGGATTATTGATGTAAGAAACAAATTTTTAAAGATGCTTTGAGCTTGAACCGATTAAACCATCGAGGTATGTTATTTTATTACCCTGCTGTAAAACAATTTTTAATAAGATGCTTGTTTTGCTATTGCCAATCATACCTATCTATATGCCAGTTGTTCATCGAATGGAACCATAGATTAAGAAGATGTAACTCTATGCTTATGGGTGAATACGACACAGTAGCTCATAAAGATGGTGGGTTTTTGAATGTTTACATGAATCAAGAAGTGATATTTTTCACAAAATAGGTCTTCTATGCTTGTAAAATGTGCTCTTTAAGGCTATTAGTTCAGTGGTAGAACTGTGTGTATTTTTTTGCACAAAGACGTGGGTTCGACTCCCACATAGCCTACTTTTTTTTTAAAGTTGTGTCTCGAAACATATGATTCGGGATTCAGGAAGTTTAATAGGTTTGCCTTGGGTTTTGAAATTTGCGTCATACCTTGCTAAATTCAAACCAACCTTTAAAACAAAAGTAATTATATTAAAGTCTTCAAAACGTATTTAGAGGTGACACACATTTTTACTCGAGGATGAATAAAATGGGATTCATGAGGTTTAAATATTCTTGGTGACTAGATTGCGCTGTTTAATTTCAATGTTACTCTATGTTTCTCCGTTGATTTTTACTATGTTATTCCGTTTGTTACACTGCGATATTCGAGTGTTATTCATTTATTAGTCTGTGTTATTCCAATGTAATTCTATTGTTACTATGTATTATTTCTGTATTTCATTGTTACTCTTGTGTTATTTAGGTGTTATTCCTAGGGCTGAGCAAAAATATACGATACGGTTTTATTATACGTATCCGATACGATATACGGTTTCAATTATACGGATTTCCGTATATCCGATACGAATTTCCGTATATACGATACGGTTTATAAAAAACCGTATCGGATACGTATCGCCAAATATGAAACCGGATATACGGTTTCCGATACGGTTCCTATTTTTAATATAAAATATAAAAATAAAATCATAAAACCACTAAATGTCGAGTATATCCGTGACTCAATCTTATTACTTTTATACATTTTTAAGTTATTTATTCTTATAATATGTGATACTTTTTAACTTATTAAGAAATATCAGAAAATAAAATAAAAATAAGACATAAAATTTTACATAATTAAATGAAAAACCGGATACCGGATATACGGTTTCCGGATATACGGAAAAACCGGATATACGGTTTCCGGATATACGGAAAATCCGTATCGGATAAGGATACTCAAAATTGAGATTTTAAAAACCGGATATCCGATACGGTTGGATAAGGATACTCAAAATTGAGATTTTAAAAACCGGATATCCGATACGGTTTTAAAAACCGTATCGGATATACGGTTTTGCTCACCCCTAGTTATTCCAGTGTTATTTGATTGTTACTCTCTATTATTTCAGTGTTATTCTATTGATAATCTTGTGTTATTTTAGGATTATTTCATTGTTACTGTGTGTTATTCAATTCTATTGTTTGTGCGTTATTCCAGTGTTATTCTATTAAAATCTTGTGTTAATTCTGTGTTATTTCATTGTTACTGTGTGTTATTCCAGTGATATTCCATATGTTACTTTGTATTCTATTGTTACTGTGTGTTATTTTAGTGTAATTAGAGTGTTATTCCATTGTTACTCTGTGTTATTCCAGTTTTATTTCATTGTTACTCTGTGTTATTCCAGTGTTATTTCATTTTTACTCTGTCTTATTTCATTGTATTACTCCATTGTTGTTACTCCATTTTTATCTTGTGTTATTCCAAACTATTACTCTGTTGTTAACATGTGTTATTCCACATTATTACTCTAATGTTAATGTTATTCCATTGTTACTCTTGTGTTACCCATGTGTTATTCTTGTGTTATTTTTGTGATATTCAGTGTCATTCTCGTGTTACTCTTGTGTTATTCTTGTCTTACGCATGTGTTATTCATGTGTTATTCTTGTGTTACTCTTGTGTTATTTCCATGTTATTCTTGTGTTACTCTTGTGTTATGTTTACTCATGTGTTATTCTTATGTTACTCATGTGTTATTCTTGTGTTACTCATGTGTTATTCTTGTGTTATTCTTGTGTTATTCTTGTGTTACTCTTGTGTTACTCTTGTGTTACTCTTGTGTTACTTATGTGTTATTCTTGTGTTACTCTTGTGTTATGTTACTCCTGTGTTATTCTTGTGTTACTCAAGTGTTATTCTTGTGTTATTCTTGTGTTATTCTTGTGTTATTCATGTGTTATTCTTGTGTTACTCCTGTGTTATTTTTTGTGTTACTCATGTGTTATTCTTGTGTTAATCCTGTGTTATTCTTGTGTTATTCACGTGTTATTCTTGTGTTACTCTTGTGTTATTTCCATGTTATTCTTGTGTTACTCTTGTGTTATTTCCATGTTATTCTTGTGTTACTCTTGTGTTATGTTTACTCATGTGTTATTCTTGTGTTATTCTTGTGTTACCCATGTGTTATTCTTGTGTTATTCTTGTGTTACTCTTGTGTTATTCTTGTATTATTCATGTGTTATTCTTGTGTTATTTCCATGTTATTCTTGTGTTACTCTTGTGTTATGTTACTCCTGTGTTATTCTTGTGTTACTCAAGTGTTATTCTTGTGTTATTCTTGTGTTATTCTTGTGTTATTCATGTGTTATTCTTGTGTTACTCCTGTGTTATTTTTGTGTTACTCATGTGTTATTCTTGTGTTACTCCTGTGTTATTCTTGTGTTATTCACGTGTTATTCTTGTGTTACTCTTGTGTTACTCATGTGTTATTCTTGTGTTACTCATGTTTTATTCTTGTGTTACTCTTGTGTTATTTCCATGTTATTCTTTTGTTACTCATGTGTTATTCTTTTGTTACTCATGTGTTATTCTTGTGTTACTTATGTGTTATTCTTGTGTTACTCTTGTGTTACTCATATATTATTCTTTTGCTACTCATGTGTTACTCATGTGTTATTCTTTTGTTACTCTTGTGTTATTTCCATGTTATTCTCTCATGTGTTATTCTTGTGTTGCTCATATGTTATTCTCGTGTTAACTCATGTGTTACTCATATGTTATTCCGTGTTACTCTTGTGTTATTCCATGTTATTCTTGTATTATTCTTGTGTAACTCCTGTAATACTCCACGTGTTATTATTCTATTGTTACTCTAATATTACCGTTATTTCATTGGTACTCTTATGGAACTCATGTGTTTTTCTTGTGTTACTCTTGTTTTACTCTTATGTTATTGTTGTGCTATTCCCTTGTTACTCATTGTTAGTCCATTGTTACCCTTGTCTATTTACTTTTATTACTCCATTATTATTGTCCATTGTTATTCTTATGTTACTTATGTGTTAATCTTGTGTTGTGTTACTTCTCTAGTAACGCTAAAGAAAAGTTTTTTTTCCTAATTATTTGGTTTCAATGGTAAAAACGATATATTTTTTTAAACGACTTGTAATATGAAAGAGATGAGCATAATGTAAACGACTTGTGGATGAGATAGCCTATGTGGGATTTGAACCCACACCATTCGTGTTATTACACGATACTCTACCGATTGAGCTAATAGGCTTCATTTTACTCATTTAGTCACATGAAAAGTACTATAAACAAAATTTGGTATTAACAGTAGTATAGACCCCCGTAGAATACAAGCATTATTAGAGGAACCATTTAAGATATGAGGTTATACTAAGAAGTAAACTATGGCATCTTAGTGTTACAGTGTTATAGTTCCCCTTTCCTTCTTGGCTTTAATTGGATTGAGTTGCTCGTTTAATTTCGAGTCAACTTTTTTTTGGAGTATGAGGATGCAAATCAACAATACTAAGAACTCATTGGGAGCAGCCAACCAATTCAAAGCGGTCCAGCTATTAAAACGGACCCCAATCACCTTACGTCTAGCCACAACACCGCCATGACGCCATCTACAATATTTGGCCCAAAATAAAATTTGTAAAATGTCACATATCAGAAATTATGGCTCCACTTCATTTACCACTAAGTTAATTCATTATGGTAAATCAAGCAAATGTAGAATAACATACTATCTACGTTGTTAATGCTTACGTTGTATAATAAGAGCAGTGAAGCATCACAAGTGTGAAGCAAAGAAGGTAGACAAACATGAGATTTTATACTAACACAGGGCCTCAACAAACACCTAAAAAATGGACAAATTGATTTCCTTTTCAAACACCAAACAAGGGATCACCAAGATAATGAGGCCTTTAGATGCACTCTTTAACTTCTAAAGGCCTCTTTAACCTATATGTCAAGCAGACTGCAGCTCACAACCTATTATGAAGAAAAAACTTACTTGCAAGCTTAATTATCTAACAGCGCAATATTACGACTATGGATGGCTAACGTCTCATATCATACGAAAAACACGAAAATGCCGCTTTTCCAAAAAATCAAGATAACATTCATCAACTCACCAGCATAATCCCTAACCATCTTCACCCGTAACAACGTTCTTCTCAAGCACCAGCAACTCCTCGGTCGCCATCACTGGCGGACCGGGGGATGCGCACAACACCGCACGACTCGCCATCTGCTCTCCTCCCCTGTCTACAAGCGCAACAAAAACACCAAATTTAACTAAGTCAAACAATTACGAAATTAAAGCATCAATAACATAATTTTACACAACAATCCTTAAAATTACCTGAATTCAAGTTTCACTTGGAGGATGCGGACTTAAGATCATCTAATCAATGTCGAACATGTTAAGAAGAGCCATTAATTGTGAGCAACTTGATCTGAGTGAAAACTCGGTGACTCGACTCGGAAAAGTTGAGGTCGAGTTTAGGAGAGAAGGTGGAGTTGAGGAATGATATGATTATCATTAATTTACAGCAAAGTAAAAATCAATTGAATAGAAAAATCAAAATGCGGTAAAAAATTGCACTAAAAGGAAAAATAATTAAAAGAAAAACCACATAAAGATAGAGAACAAAAGTAGAAATTGAGATAACTGGAGAGAAAGAAGTCATAAACGTACCTTTAATTGCAGAAAATAAGATGAATTTGGAAGGGAAAACAGATGAAAACTGTAGAGTAATAGTGGAATAACAGGAGAGAGAACTGAGAACAAGAGTTAAAAATTTGATCGCGTAGAGAGAGAAACAAAATAAAGAAATTGACTGGAAAACAAAAGAAACGTTGTTTATATATGATGCTCGATATTAGATCTAAACCATTGATCTATGATATAATCCAATGGTCCATATTTGTGAGTATCAACTCACCATAAGATATATATATATATATATATATATATATATATAGAGTCAAGATCCGGTGCAAACGATCATTCGGTGCAAAAAGTGGAAACGAACTAGCTATAGAAATCGTCACGCATACAATGAACCCAAAATTAAAACCAAACCAGCTTTTCCAATTTCCACTCCCTCATCCCTGACATTTAATAAAATGCTTCTCCTTCACCATGGTTCACCATTATTACCATCACCATCACCAGACTCTCTAACTACCACCACACAAATTTCCCGACCAGCCACCACAACCACCAAACGCCGACAATTACCACCTCAACCAGACACCCCCAACCACCACTCTCTGCCTTCCCGATCAATACTGACAAAGCACTAATGAATATCCCGAGGCCGTCACAATCATACAG
Source organism: Heliosperma pusillum (assembly GCA_022085475.1). Lineage (NCBI taxonomy): Eukaryota > Viridiplantae > Streptophyta > Magnoliopsida > Caryophyllales > Caryophyllaceae > Heliosperma > Heliosperma pusillum. The sequence continues at coordinate 19,788 of JAIUZE010073595.1, read as the reverse complement.
ACGCCTTCCGGCCACCATCACAGCAACACTAACTTTATTTTGTGCGTCTTTCTTGCCACCAACCACTTTTCTGTCGCCATTAATCATACAGCCCGTCCTCAAAAGCAATGATATTAATCCAGTTCTATTAATCAGACAGCGACGACCACGGACGATGAAAATCAGACGCCGAGAAAGAGTTGTACTGTGGTGGTTCTCAGTTGCACCTGAGGACGGCGGAGACGGAAGAAAGAGTAGCAACGAGGCCAAGGTGGCAGGCGTGGCTAAGCGAAATCATTGAATCCTATGTTATATATAGATGTATCTCAAGCCAATTTTTATGTACCTATTAATTAATTTTTTGTATCTATGTTAAGGTACATTAAAATAGTGGCTAGATACATGAAAAATTAGAGTAGATACATCGAAATAGCTAGATACATGAAAAATTAGAGTAGATACATTGAAATAGTGGTGGTTTTATTTTATTCCCATTTTTCCGCCATTGTTATTAACCTTCAAGCTTCCCTTAGATAATGGAAATGGAGAATGAGTATGTTGATGACGAAGTTACTAATGATGAAAGGAGAATAGCTGGCAGATTGTTGGTGCGACCAATCGACTCAGATCTACTACCTCATTGGCGTTACTGTGGTTAAGGGAACTCACTGGAATCGTCCGAGTGGTTATGTGTGTGGTGTTGATGGTCGTTAAGGTGGAGGTGGTTTAGTGTGGTGGTTGTGTCTCCGGTGGTGTCGATGATGGTGGTGGTTGGCTAATGTTGGGGGAGTGGAGTGGAATGACAGGGAGTATTGGTTTGGGTTTGTATAAGCCGTGGACGTATGGTATGAATGTATGAATGTATAGATAGGTCGTTTCCACTTTTTCCACCGAGTGATCGTTTCCACCGGATCCTAAATCTATATATATATATATATATATATATATATATATATAGGGGTCAGGATCCGGTGAGAACCACTAACATAATGAGAACCGTGAGAACTCTCACTAAATCTCCACCAAATCTCGTTTCGAAAGTTTTGATGGATCATTTACAATTAGTTTAGTTTATTCAATCAAAATATTTGCAGTAAGTAAACAAAATATATTGATTATATTAAAAAATATGTACTTAATGTACATAAATTCAATTAGATAAGCTAAAACTACTCTAAATGCATGAAAACGAGCACTAGGTGCATGAAAATTGTTACATGCATGAAAACAATTACTAGGTGCATGAAAATAACTAGCTCTAGATGCATGAAAATGAGTACTAGGTGCATAAAAACTGTTAGATACATGAAACTGACTACTAGGTGCATTAAAAAGAGTAAAATCTATTTCGACGCGATTTCCGTCAATAGCTTATAAATTTTCCGCTAAGAAATATGTTATCTAGCCGTAATATTCTACGCCGAATCAAAATATATTGTTAGTTTTAAAAAATAAATTTTGTAAGACGGAGTTCTCACGGTTCTCATTATCTTAGTGGTTCTCACCGGATCCCAATTCTATAGAATTGGGATCCGGTGAGAACCACTAAGATAATGAGAACCGTGAGAACTACGCCTTAAGAAATTTATTTATAAAAAATAACAACATATTTGGGTTCGGCGTAGAATTCTATGGCAAGATAACACATTTCTTGGTCAAAAAATTATACGCTACTGACGGAAATTGAGGCGAAATACAATTTATTAATTATCATGCACCTAGTACTCAGTTTCATGTATCTAACAATTTTCATGCACCTAGTACTTATTTTCATGCATCTAGAGCCCATTATTTTCATGCACCTAGTAATTGTTTTAATGCATATGACAATTTTCATGCACCTAGTGCTAGTTTTCATGCATTTAGAGTAGTTTTAGTTTACCTAATTCAATTTATGTACATTAACTATATATGTTTTAATATAATCGATAAATTTTGTTTACTTACTGCAAATTTTTCTCTTGAACAAGCTAAACTAATGGTAAATGATCCATCAAAACTTTCGGAACAAAATTTGGTAGAGATTTAGTAAAGGTTCTCACGGTTCTCATTATATTAGTGGTTCTCACCGGATCCTGACCCTATATATATATATATATATATATATATATATATATATATATATATATGTAATAATGAAGTAGATGGGCTGAACATAATTTGGGCCTCGTATTTTCATGGGGCCCTGTTCTTGGAACAGGTTGAACAGTCTGTTCAACGCCACCCTCCCCTAGAATAAAACAATCGCTCAAACTTGCCAACCACCACTTCCACCCACCTAGACCACCGCCAGTCCGCCACCACCCTAGATTTGCACCTTAAACCCACTGAAACCTCACCCAAATGCGCCTAATACTGCCGCCTTCTCCCTCGCTTCGCCATGCCTGACAACCGCTCATCTCCCTTCATACCAGACCTCCACTATCCTCCCTTCCCTACACCCAGTTATCCTTTCCTAATAATCCTAATTTTGCAAACCTTAAATTAGTTATATTCCTTAGTTAATATAATTGATGCATAATTTCATTAAGTTAGAAGTGATGTGAGAATTTACATACATATTTGATCGATTAAGTTTGAGAAATTTGGGTTGGATTTGATTAAGTTTAAGAGGTTGAGAGAAAGAGAGAATTTTTGTTTTTTTAGAAAAAGGGCATGCTAAGGAAAGATAATGCCAAAAAGTTCATGAAAGTATAAATCTTTTTATTTAAAAGAGCAATTACGTTTATTTATATTGTAGGCGCACATTCGAAGAAAAGTATTTGTTGAACCTAATCTACTCTACTACTACCTCCATTCAACTCCACATGGTATGTATCTTTTTGTACACTATTCACAAGTGAACATTCAACTCCAATTTTCTCTCGATATATATGTGAAAATATATTCAAGTGGGATCTTGTTTGATTCGTCTTTAGGAGTACATTAAAAATATCTAACTTTTATAATTTTTTCAAATACGTAGCTAAAGTTATTTACGATGCAAAACATGCGTTGGCAAATGTGATAAAGCAATAGTGTAGTGTGGAGTTGAATGGAGGGAGTATATATAAAAGCCAAAACTTTTAAAGCCCTCCAATTGGCTCCTTGATTTTAGGGGAAATTGAAGATGTCTTTAAAAGTGGTCCCCATACATCATTGTTTCATTTTACTATTTGTGTTTTCACTTAAACTAATAGGCAGTAATTACTAATTAGGAATCAACAGGTAGCATTATTAACTAAAAAGAACTTTATAGAATTATAACTAATAGAATAATTAGAATTAGTTACAAAATAATTAGTATTAAAAATACAATAAAAACTAATAGAAAAACTAAAATATTCAAATTGTCACAAAACAAAATACGAATAAAAATTAATATCTCCAAGAAAACAGAGATGGTGACATGGTGTCATGAGGAGATAGGGAGAACGCAAGAGCATATTAGAAAAATCATTTTGTTACATCCTTTTACGAGTCTCGATGAATCATTTTGTCACGGGGAGGAGATGAGGTGATATTGAATTATTAATATATCCGTCTAATTACGAGTTTACGACTAAGGAAGCCCATCAAACTAACATGGCCAAAACCATGTTCATTAAATTTTACATATCCATTTTCCAAGTTGTATAATTCTCTCTAATTAATCCTCTCAAAGAACTTAAACCACCCTACAACATCTCCCCTACACCGACCACCGTCTGATCGAACACCCGCACCACCAGCCTCGCCGCACTACACCAACCACCCAATGAGGAAAAAACGTAAATAATAAAAAATAAACAAAAAACCCACCACAAAAGAGAAAAAAAAAAGAAAAATCTTTAAAAAAAAGAAAGAAAAAGAAAAGCTTCAGCCTTCCCCTTCCCCGTGAACTCCCTCCCCTTCCTCTCCCCCTTCCTCTCCCCCTCCCTCTTCCCCTTCCCCTGCACTGCCTGGCCGACGGCCCCATGGCAACCACCACCTGCATCGATGCCAACATGGCTACCACCACCTGCACCGATGCCAACATGGCTACTACCACCTGCGTCGATGCCAACATGGCGAACACCACCTGTGCCGACGCCGACACCAACTGTCTCGATGACTCCCTGCACCGATACGACGCCACCATGAGCGGCGCCACTGCACCTCACGCCTAACCCGTCCCCTCTAAATGCTAATTTTGACAAACCTTAATCTCATTTGTCTAAGTAATCTAATTTAGCACATCATAAAAAAAATACAAGTATTACTAGATCGATATAAGAATTAGGGTCCATAATTGATTGAGCGACATGACAATTAGGCTATCTAATTGATTAATTTGAAAGAATGGAATTAGAGAGTGTGTTTTTTTTTTTGGAAGGGTAGGGTATGGAAAATAAATGGTAAAATGTCCATGAATGAGTAATTCTTGTCATGAATGAGTTATTACGTAGTTTTTTTTCACTTATTTATAATATAAAGGGTTAATTCATGAGAATAATCCAACTTATGCTTCGTCTTCTCATGTTAATCCATACTAGTATTTAACTCGGAAAAATCCAAACTACTGACCCAGTAAAATATGTATGATACTTCATTGTCCATCAATATTATATCTCCATTCACTTCATCACTTTGATGGATGACAATATCAATACCCCAGTCACCGGACAACCATGCACCCACTACCCAAGTCGCTGAACCACCAACAACGTCCACCCTACCACTGCTACGACCACCCTTGAAGATGTTGAACAAACTGATGTTACACAACCGAAGTCAAAACTGAAGCCTAGTCTTCCTCCTATCTTTTAGCTTATTGTTTCAGCTATTGTAATTTAACACATGTGTATTATCATCACTCCTAGTCTTTAGGAATTAGTTCTTGGTTATTAGTAGCATAGTTAACCTAATTGTAACTATAAATACATAGCTTGTATTTCAGTTTAACATCAATGCAAACACTTTCTTTTCTAAACTTATTTCTAAACTTTACATGGTATCAAGACCTCTATCGATCCTAACCACCATCCTTGTTGTCCTTCACGCAACCACTATGTCGAACCAACACAACACCGCTATTCTCAACACTGATGAACCCACCAAACCACTCATCTCCATATCCTTTCCCACCTGCATTAAACTAACTTCGTCAACCTATCGCGCTTGGGAATACCAAATCACTCGACTTCTTCGAGGCTATGGTCTATTTTCCTACCTCGATGGAACCACAACGCCACCAACCACCACCATCACCCCACCTGCCACCGAGGCCAAACCCGGTTCCCAACCCAGCCTACCTTACTTGGTTCAAGCAAGACAACCTAATCCTAGGCGCTTTAGTCGGAACCTTACACGACTCCGTCTCTACCATTATTCTCGATGCTAATACCTCACATGAGGCATGGCACATCTTAGCAACAACCTATGCCAACCCCTCTCGACGATACATCCTTCAAATTAAGGATCGTCTTCGACATATTACACTCGATGGCGGCACCATCTCCGACTATATGCTTGCTATAAAATCTTGCACAAATCAACTAGCGCATCTCGGTAAACCTATCGATACCGAAGATATTATTGCTCAAATAATTCATGGCCTCCCTAATGAACAATACAAAACTCTCATTGATGTCGTCCGTGCCCAAGACACACCCATCTCCTTTGAAGCCTTTCATGAACGACTTATCCAACATGAACTTGTCGTTAAACGAGAATCTTCTAACACCACCGTTCCACCCACTGCCAACGTTGCATCTCGCACTTACACCCCTCGCTACAATAACCAAACCACCACATACTCGACTAATAATCGAACCTATCAACCCAACTCCAATACCCGCATCCAAACCATGGCACACTCTTCTTCTCAACACAGCCCGAGACCCTTTAAGGGTCGTTGTCAATATTGCCGTGATACAGGTCATGTTATTAGTGATTGTCCTCACTTTAAACGTGCCTATCACATGGTCTCCTTTCCACCAGCAAAACAGGTCCGACCTCAAGCCCACACCGCCACAACCTCCACTCCCACCACCTCCTCTTACATTGTTGATAGTTGCGCCTCCCATCATATTACTAATGACCTTGAAAACCTTGCCCTTCACAGCCCCTATGATGGTCCGGATGACCTTATCATAGGAGACGGGTCAGCTCTTCCGATTACGCACCACGGTTCATTCACTACTCCTTTACACTCACGCTCTCTTTTATTTAATAACGTTCTTGTCGTACCAACAATCGCTAAAAACCTTTTATCCGTCTCACAATTTTGCTAAGACAATAATGTTATAGCCTGTTTCTCACCTATTTCCTTTTGTTTTAAGGATCACTCGACGGATGAAATTCTCATCCAAGGACCGTTTCAAGATGGCGTATATCAATGGCAACCCCCGCCCTCAAACCAAGTGCCTACACCAGCCTTAGTTCATCTCCCAGCAGCTTGTGGCATGCTCGTCTGGGACACCCCTCAAATGCTACCCTTAGGCAATTAAATTAAATATACAATTTCCGTATTTCAAATTATTTGCATTGTAATTCGTGTTTAGTGAATAAAAGCCACAAGTTACCATTTACTACTTCCACTTTAAATTCCGCTGCACCCCTTGACTTAGTCTTTTCCGATGTGTGGACCTCACCGGTCCTCTCAACCGACTCCTACAAATACTATGTGATTTTTTTTTACCATTATTCACACTATTTTTTGGCTATATCCACTTAAAAATAAATCCGACACATTAACAACCTTTCATCGTTTCAAGAACATTGTTGAAAATTACTTTCAAAAACCTATTAAACAGTTCTATTCCGACAATGGAGGGGAGTACAAAAAGCTTAACCCACCCTTCTAGATGCTATCATTACCCATCTTACATCACCGCCACTCACACCCGAGCACAATGGTTTTGTCGAACGACGCCATCGCCACATTTTTGAAACAGGTCTAGCGCTCCTCACCCATGCTCAAATGCCTAACCAATTTTGGCCTTATGCATTTGCAACGGCCACATATCTCATTAACCGTCTTCCAACAACCACTCTACAAAATCAAACACCCTACCAAATTCTATTCAGTCAAGACCCAAACTACAACAAGCTAAGACCATTTGGTTATCTTTGCTATCCATGACTAAAACCGTATACATAACATATGTAACAACTCGGATTTTTAAAACATAAGAAATGCATAATAATAATAATTCATCAGAGTATAAAGATGAAACGAGGGTCAAGGTGGCGGAAACACTGGACCAACCCGGATCAATACTCAAATTCAAAAATAAACTAATACATTATTAATAATTCCTAACTTAAATAAATTCCTAATTCTTCTCGCCACAAGTCTCTGCAGCACAACATCCACACAAGCAACATCAAATTCAACCTGAGAATGGGGGTCGACAATCAGTCGGGAGTAACTAGATGCTCTCCCAGTCATGTTTACAACATGCTGAATTAATAACAGTTTATAACAACAGACAATAATCATAAATGACATGTGAAGCAACCTATACAATATGACGTACATTCGAACTTACCAAGACGGAACCAAACCTACATGAATACAATCATGCAGACCTAGACCATATGCAACCATTAAACCATGAATACATTCAAGACCCAAAGTAGCACACGATCCACAGCAACGTAAGGCACAATGCTAGCATGAAAGCATAGCGAATAGAGCGAACACCCGTTAGAGCGTATAACCACTGCCTCTAACTCGCCAGAGCGTATAACCACTGCCTCTAGCTGACAGAGCGTATAACCACTGCCTCCATCGGTGTGGAGCGTATAACCACTGCCTCCACGGTACTATGTATAGCGTGTAACCACTGCCTATATGTCTAAGACCTGGCCAGACTCTCAATGCATTAACTGTACATCGAACGACACTTAGGGACCAGAGCGTATAACCACTGCCTCTGACCAATCCTGGCCATAGACCAAAATAAACCCCCGAAGGGTAGCGTTTGTTCATTCCAAATAGTATATAACTGATACTACCGTCATCTATTCAACCAGCAACAAACAAATGCACAGTATAACTGACTGTACAAACAAATGCGTGAACAACGTCACGACTCAAAGTAGGAATAGTATAACTGACTGTCCAACAATGCGTGAACAACGTCACGACTCAACTCCAGAACAGTATCACCGACTGTCCAACAATAAAGGAATAAGAATAACCAATAATATAAGCAAACATAGTGTTATAGTCCAACTAACCATAACACCACAAATAAACAAGCACAGACGACTAAGGTTATAGTATCTTGACCTATAACATTACACCTCAAAGGTCATGTTATAGTTCAAGTTACCATAACACCAGACACAAAATCTTATAACATCCAATGTTATAATACCACCAACTATAACCTTCACTAAACTTTAGTGAAGTTATAGCAACTTCAGATATAACCTTCACTCAACTTTAGTGAAGTTATACTAACTTCAGCTATAACTTTGGTTAAGCTTGTCAGGTTACAGTATCATCAACCATAACCTTCGCTTAACTCCAGCAGAGTTATAGTACACTACCTATAACTTTAGTTAAGCTTGTCAGGTTATACTATCATCAACTATAACCCTCATTTAACTTCAGCAAAGTTATGGTACCTTCAGCTATAACCTTCACTCAACTTTAGTGAAGTTATAGCACTCCAAGCTATAACATTATGCGTGCGAGGTTATAGTATCATCAACTATAACTCTCTTCCATCACGGGTTAGTCCTCTATAACAAATTCACCGAGGGGTCGACTCTACGGTACAAACCGCCATGTCACCACAACGAGTCTTGTTATAGTACACCGCACCATAACGTCACTTTCAAAGTTATAGCTCAAATAGGTATAACTAGGGTAGCTTACATGCAAAGTTATAGTAACTTCAGCTATAACCTTAATAATATAAACCAAAACCCTAATTTCTCAACATAAGCAAACCCTAGCCTCTCCCACAAGGAGGAGCCGAAACCCTACGTCACGGCAACCTCACGGCCGCGCCACCACCAACGACGCTAGGGTTCGCGATTTGAACCCTAGTTCGCGCACCAAATAAATAATTGAAAATAGAATAACAACATAAATATTAAATGCAACTAAACATGTGAAACATAAGCATAAATAACCACACAAATTAATTAATCATACAATCAATCATTATATCATGTTAATAATTCACTTTCTATAAACATAATTAAAGGAAAACACCTAGAGACCTTTTTAGCGCAATAAAGACCACAAAATAATATTCATCTTCATAAAGACGCCACTAATATTGTGCTACCCGAATAATCCTCCTCCAAAAACACCCAAAGAAAGACATCTTCTTCTTATTCTTCTTATTTACCCATCAAATATATAAACCCTAAAGGTAGGTCTAAACTCCATACAATCAAGTCCCTTAGAAATGATATGAATAGAATATATTGTAGAGGTAAGAGCCAGGATTGTAAATATATAATTTATATTTGATTTGGATGAAAAAAGTTGCATAACAATAGAATTAAAGGGAGAAGAATGAAAAGAGAGGAAGAAGGGAAGCACGGCGCACCAAACGGACGAACAAAAGGATTGAGCAACCTAGTTGCTAGGTTAGGGTTTCTTTTATAGATGATTAATAAGTGGGCTTTTGACCCATTAGCTCACAAGATGGATAATCCAATTACAAACTAGGTTTAAAATAATTAAAACGCTCAAAGAGTTTATATAGGAGAAGTAACTATTAAATTAAAATAGTAAAATCGTGCGCGGACATTTTAACCCATCCAAATTAGGTAAAAACGGATAATAACAAAATAGAGATCGCAAGCGTTAAATACGCATTAAATAATTAAACTCGCAAAATAATTATTTTAATAAATAATTTTCCGGATAAAATTTATTATAAAAACACGGGGTGTTACAATCCTACCCCCTAAAAAGAAGTTTCGTCCTCGAAACTTGAATTTTATAAAAGAAAGCCAAATAAAAGGGCAACAACTGGCTACAAAGAAAATACACAACTACGGCACTCGCTGCGCACTCTGATCACTAAAAGCTTCCTGACAAAGCCAAATCCTATTCCTTAATTTGGACATCATTTACATAATTCACAACTCGCCAAATCACAATAGGCTTACATCACTATAATCTAACAAAATTTCCACTCAATCTCCTTCCATTCTAACCCGCAATTAACTTTATACCTTTCACCATCTTAATAAAATTTCCACAACGACCATAATCATTGACATTCCACAACTTCATAACTTGATCTACCTCCAAAGGCACATCTCACTACTCACGCATACTACAAGCTCCCTCAAATCATCACATTTCAATTTCTTTAATACAATCCATAACCTAACGCCTCAAATGGTTAGACTCCATCAATATCCATTATATAACAATGCATCCACAAATATCACTAATCAAAATACCACCAATTAATATTTTAGAAGCTCATCCTCAAACAACCCAATCATTAAATACATCAAATACCTAATTGCGATTAGTACTCCTAATTATAATTCCAAATTTGAGATTCCATAAATCATAATTTTCCAATCATTTCCTTGAGTACCACAAAGGAATAACGACTCACAAATTTCTCTTAGGATTCATTCTTGTCCACATCGTCCTAAAAGACTTCAAGAATATTACACTCTCCATTAAGATCATACATAATCAAATCAACGTCACCAGATTATCACTAACTTTTATCCACCAACACAAATTTCGCAATAAACGCAACTATATCCTCAAATTAACCTTATTATACCATACAAACTTATAACATTAACTCACATACATTACCATGTATACACCATTGACATGGACACTATATTTCTACAAAAAGAATTATCCATTAAGTAACCACACGCCTTGAGATCAACAATTCTCCTCATAAGTACCAAACGAAGCCTCATAAACACCAAGCTCTTTTACTTAACAAGTTCAACGCTCAACCATTAAATTTCAAAACCATGATGAAAGACACTCACTAATCACAAAGATGTAATTAATACCCATTATTGCCCAAATAATAACACTTACAAAAACAATTTATAAATCATTTTCCAAATTATAACATTTATAACGAAATCATAAGGGTTAGGCACACCGATTAGTGAAAATAGAAAGTTTAAGGATATCAAAACAAAGATAAGATCGAACGACAATTACGGGGACTTCAAACAGATCAATGTTAAGAAGCAAAGAGAAGAAGCTCAATTAAATGAGAGATATGAAGGCTTTAATTAAGGAAATCAATTAAGGGACACCGATCCTAAACAAATACGCAAGCATACAACAAGTCAAAGAGTAACCCAAGATGGTAGCCCAAACGATACTAGAAAGAAAAAATAAAATTGCAAAAACTAAAATCTTACATTTCTCATAACCATGCTCTTTTAACCTCTTCTTGATATTGACGAAAGCCTATTATCTTCCAAAACATCAATACTTAAAAAGACTTCCATGAAAAACATTGTACAACCTATGTCCTCATCAATTCGATACCATTCCCCATTACATCACATTCTGAATAAGAGCGCTAACCAACCTTTAAAACACTTTGCTCATCACTACCTAGGAATTTCCTAAAGCCAAGGTTATCTGACAAATCCTTTAGTAACAAGCCTTTGGCTCCTCAAATCTCCAAACGAGTATAGCACTGAAATCCTCAAATTATTTTTATATACTACAAGATAACTTTCGTTATACCATTATCCTCCACAACTAATACGCGAAATTTCCAAATAATAAATTTATCCTGCATTCCAATTTAAACATATCTAGTTCCACCAATTCGCGTAACAATCATAACACTTAGATCTTGCTCCTATTCCTCAAATCATTATTTATCTATCCCATTAATAATTCACTAGTCTAATCACCATGTTTCTCCAACACATTAAGAATCCCAAAACTCAATTTGTCCAGCCTTTCGAATAACGAGCTAACCAACCCAGGGGACACTTCATTTTACCATTTGAATCTCCATTCCATATAACTTGCACAACTTATCACTTAACTAGATAAGCATTAACTTATCTCTCACACTTCCGAGTACCCAAAATAATGATTCCTAAACAACTAACTCCAATCTATGATTTGGCAGCGACCACACCCATGGAATTCGGACTAAATCCCTTTTCAAAGAACTCAAATGAGCTCATATATAATCCCAACTTTTAATAACTATTACCATAATAAATATTTACCTCATATTCCAAAATAAAACATCATTAACTAATGACGGCTCACAAATAATAACCCAACAATAAAACGGTTCTATAAGAAAATCAGATACACACATTGGAGAATAAAAAGACACCAAGTCACTATATAAATTCACAACTTAATGAGAGAAAAGTATTCTAATTCTATTGCATCGCTTAATCACTCGAAACCTAGTAACTCCTCTAGGAAAAGCGCCTAATCATTAACTGTGAAGTTCCACAACAGTATCCACAACACCATTAACTATTACCCTAAGATTTAAACATATTCTTACAATCCAATATAAATTGTTCATAACAATTACTCAAGTAAAATATTCAATAAAATCCAAAATGAATACGAAATGATTGACTTTTACATTTAAAGCTCATATACCCACTAACTAGACCCTCAAAATTAACGGTAGACATTCCATAATACTCCGTCATCACCAACCTATCTCCATTGAACAAGGTGAAGGGAATAGGACTCCAAAAAACAAAAAAAACAGATTACCTTTAACAAACACCATAAACAAGCTCCAAGATTTTCCTTACCAACTCAAACCTCAAACGAGTTGACTATAAATCACACGAATCTAGTTCCTCAAAGATTGTAAATCGACGACATGATATGGCAATACCCAAATTTTAAATTTCATTCCACAATTCGATACAACCATACTATGCACCCTGAACATCAATAATAACTTATATCCTTCACATCATTAACCATGATAAACTCCTAAGTTAAACCATCAAATAAGGGATAAGATAACACCTCACCGATTCCTTAATAGTCACGATCATGATAAGCAATTCCAATACCGTATCTCCAACCTTTACAAGCTGACTACTGATCCCCAAACAAGTGGCTCAAATAAACTAACTCTATAATATGAATCTTAAGACAGGGACTATATCCTAATCTTATCTCATACTACCATATAACAAATTAATCAAATATATAAATAAGACCAAATACGAAAGTGAGTGGAACATAACCATTACATGTTAACACACACTCTACACATTTCTTAATCACACAGTTACATATGCAAGTAAAGATAAAAACATGCATCAAAGAAGATAAAATGTCCTTATTGGTTTCTACCCATTTACTCTCACTCAATTTAACTAAGCCAATTTAATTTAGTCATTTACTAAGCGAGAGTTGGGAGCGTGTTCGCTCTGATACCAACTGTAACAAGCCGGATTTTTAAAACAAAAGAAATGCATAATAATAATAATTCATCAAAGTATAAAGATGAAACAAGGGTCAAGGTGGCGGAAACACCTGACCAATCTGGATCGATACTCAAATTCAAAACTAAACTAATACATTATTAATAATTCCTAACTTAAATAAATTCCTAAATAAATTATTCTTCTCGCCACAAGTCTCTCCAGCACAATATCCACACAAGCAGCATCAAATTCAACCTGAGAATGGGGGTCGACAATCAGTCGGGAGTAACTAGAGGCTCTCCTAGTCATGTTTACAACAGGCTGAATTAATAACAGTTTATAACAACATACAGTAATCATAAATGACATGTGAAGCAACCTATACAATATGACGTACATTCGAACTTACCAAGACGGAACCAAACCTACATGAATACAATCCTACAGACCTAGACCATATGCAACCATTAAACCATTAATACATTCAAGACCCAAAGTAGCACACGATCCACAGCAACGTAAGGCACAATACTAGCATGAAAGCATAGCGAATAGAGCGAACGCCCGTTAGAGCGTATAACCACTGCCTCTAACTTGCCAGAGCGTATAACCACTGCCTCTAGCTGACGGAGCGTATAACCATTGCATCCATCGGTGTGGAGCGTATAACCACTGCCTCCACGGTACTATGTATAGCGTATAACCACTGCCTATATGTCTAAGACCTGGCCAGACTCTCGATGCATTAACTGTACATCGAACGAAACTCGGGGACCAGAGCGTATAACCACTGCCTCTGACCAATCCCGACCATAGACCAAAATAAACCCCCGAAGGGTAGCGTTTGTTCATTCCGCAAAGTATATAACGGATACTACCGTCATCTATTCAACCAGCAACAAACAAATGCACAGTATAACTAACTGTACAAACAAATGCGTGAACAACGTCACGACTCAAAGTAGGAACAGTATAACTGACTGTCCAACAATGCGTGAACAACGTCACGACTCAACTCCAGAACAATATCACCGACTGTCCAACAATAAAGGAATAAGAATAACCAATAATATAAGCAAACATAGTGTTACAGTCCAACTAACCATAACACCACAAATAAACAAGCACAGATGACTAAGGTTATAGTATCTTGACCTATAACATTACAACTCAAAGGTCATGTTATAGTTCGAGTTAGCATAACACACGACACAAAAGCTTATAACATCCAATGTTATAATACCACCAACTATAACCTTCACTAAACTTTAGTGAAGTTATAGCAACTTCAGCTATAACCTTCACTCAACTTTAGTGAAGTTATAGTAACTTCAGCTATAACTTTGGTTAAGCTTGTCAGGTTACAGTATCATCAAACATAACCTTCGCTTAACTCCAACAGAGTTATTGTACACCACCTATAACTTTAGTTAAGCTTGTCAGGTTATAATATCATCAACTATAACCCTCACTTAACTTCAGCAAAGTTATAGTACCTTCAGCTATAACCTTTACTCAACTTTAGTGAAGTTATAGCACTTCAAGCTATAATATTATGCGTGCGAGGTTATAGTATCATCAACTATAACTCTCTTCCATCACGGGTTAGTCCTCCATAACAAATTCACCGAGGGGTCGACTCTACGGTACAAACCGCCATGTCACCACAACGAGTCTTGTTATAGTACACTGCACCATAACGTCACTTTCAAAGTTATAGCTCAAATAGGTATAACTAAGGTAGCTTACATGCAAAGTTATAGTAACTTCAGCTATAACCTTAATGATATAAACCAAAACCCTAATTTCTCAACATAAGCAAACCCTAGCCTCTCCCACAAGGAGGAGGCCAAAACCCTACGCCACGGCAACCTCACGGACGCGCCACCACCAACGACGCTAGGGTTCGCGATTTGAACCCTAGTTCGCGCACCAAATAAATAATTGAAAATAGAATAACAACATAAATATTAAATGCAACTAAACATGTGAAACATAAGCATAAATAACCACACAAATCAATTAATCATACAATCAATCATTATATCATGTTAATAATTCACTTTCTATAAACATAATTAAAGGAAAACACCTAGATACCTTTTTAGCGCAATAAAGACCACAAAATAATAATCATCTTCATAAAGACGCCACTAATATTGTGCTACCCGAATAATCCTCCTCCAAAAACACCCAAAGAAAGACATCTTCTTCTTATTCTTCTTATTTACCCATCAAATATATAAACCCTAAAGGTAGGTCTAAACTCCATACAATCGAGTCCCTTAGAAATGATATGAATAGAATATATTGTAGAGGTAAGAGCCAGGATTGTAAATATATAATTTATATTTGATTTGGATGAAAAAAGTTGCATAACAATAGAATTAAAGGGAGAAGAATGAAAAGAGAGGAAGAAGGGAAGCACGGCGCACCAAACGGACGAACAAAAGGATTGAGCAACCTAGTTGCTAGGTTAGGGTTTCTTTTATAGATGATTAATAAGTGGGCTTTTGACCCATTAGCTCACAAGATGGATAATCCAATTATAAACTAGGTTTAAAATAATTAAAACGCTCAAAGAGTTTATATAGGAGAAGTAACTATTAAATTAAAATAGTAAAATCGTGCGCGGACATTTTAACCCATCCAAATTAGGTAAAAACGGAAAATAACAAAATAGAGATCGCAAGCGTTAAATACGCATTAAATAATTAAACTCGCAAAATAATTATTTTAATAAATAAATTTCCGGATAAAATTTATTATAAAAACACGGGGTGTTACAACATAAACTTGACCCAAAATCAACTTCTTGCGTCTTTGTTGGTTACTCAAACACTCAAAGTGCGTATCTATGCTATGATCTCGTCGCTCAAAAACTATACACCTCTCGTCACGTCCGTTTCATTGAAAACGTTTACCCCTACATCCACCTTGCCAAAACTGACCCATCAACCATTCCTTCCGCTGATCGATGGTGTGAACTTACCATTCCTCTACTTGACCCGACTCTCCCTATTCCTCACACTCCCACTATAAATCAACTCCCTGACCCACACCAAACTCCCTCCCTCATACCACACCACACTCCTCCAACCGAACCCTCACACAACCCGCCCTCTCCTGCCTCACCAGCCAGTCCCCCTACCCCTACACCACCCTCTGCCTCCCGTACACCCTTCCCTGCACCCCACACACATGTGGCCTCAACCCCTTCACCACCTCCACCACCCCCGCCTCTATCCCCCCTGCTACAACCCGGCTCAGCAACAACATAGTGATGCTGAACGCGAAATATGCCAAAGCCGCTACTGTCCCTACTCCTCATGTCACCCCCACCACCACCAAACAGGCCTTAATCGATCCACGGTGGCGCACCGCCATGATCGATGAACACCAAGCTCTCCTACATAACCAAACCTGGACCCTTGTCCCTCGTTCCCAAGCTCAAAATGTCGTTGGTTGCAAGTGGGTATACCGCGTGAAGTAAAACCCGGATGGTACTCTAAAACAATACAAAGCGAGACTCGTCGCCAAAGGCTTTCATCAATGCCCTGGCGTCAATTACTCGGAAACCTTCAGTCCCGTTATTAAACCAGCCACAATTCGTCTTCTCTTATCACTAGCCGTGGCAAATCGTTGATCTCTCCATCAACTTGATGTAAACAATGCCTTTCTACAGGGTAAACTCACTGATTCCGTCTTTATGGACCAACCACCGGGTTTTATAAAGACGGATAAATCCGACCACATTTGTCACCTTCGAAAGGTCATTTATGGCTTAAAACAAGCCCCACGAGCTTGGTACACCGAGCTAAAAACCTACCTATTAAGTCTACATTTTAAAAACTTGGTTTCCGACCCTTCACTATTTATTTTAAACTCCAAACAAACCACCTTATTTGTCCTTGTCTACGTCGATGACATAGTCATCATCGGCCCCAACCCGTCACACATTCGAGTCTTTATTGATGAACTCTCACGTCAATTCTCACTAAAGGATCTCGGCCCCTCTCGTTTTTCCTTGGCATCGAGGTGACTCCGAACAAACATGGACTTCACCTCAACCAAACAAAGTATATTTCTGGTTTACTCCACAAATTCGAAATGAATGAATGCAAACCCGCCACCACACCCATGCTAGCTCACCCACCACTCACGAAAGAACCAAATGACCCAATTGAAAACATCATCGACTATAGAGCAATTGTCGGGAGCCTCCAATACTTATCACTAACTCGACCCTATATTGCCTTTCCCGTAAACAAGCTCGCACAATTTCTCACCCACCCAACCTCCACACATTGGGTAGCTCTAAAACGTGTCCTACGATACCTAAATGGTACACTTCATCTTGGCATTCATCTCCACCACTCCACCCCTCTTCATCTCCACGCATACTGCGATGCGGACTTTGCGGGAGATTCCGCGGACTATATCTCGACTACTGGGTATCTTGTGGGAAATCGGTATTACCACAATACAATTATTATAGGATTATAACGAAAAAGTAATAATTTGATTATGCGAGTCATAAACGAAAAGAAAGAAAAGAATAGAGATTTAGAAATCAACCTCCGGTCCTAGCAATAGGCGTAAAGAACAGAGATATTAAGGTAGATATCCTCCTAATCGTTGCACCCAAGATACTCCGAGAAATACCCTTTTCTTTTTCTAGAAAGAGAACCTCTTACACGATCTCACTGATGAGAAGGAGGTTTTGTATTTTGTGAAAAGTTATTGTTAACTTTTCCTTTTTGTGATGTGTGAATGTTGAGATGGAGGCTACCGTGAGAATGAATTAGGTTTAGAATTATAAACTCAATTTCTCTCCCTCCTCCCTGCTTCTCACGGCTCATGGTAGGTTTTATGAGGAGATTTCGTCTCCTCAAAATAACTACTCATTGACCGAAAAACAGAGTGTATCTGGACACTTTGTTTTTTTTTGTCATTTTAGCTTCCAATATAATGTAATATATTATAATCGTCGTTTTACATGGACCTACATTATAATACATCATTAATTATAAATATCCGTATATTTATAATTTGCCAATTAATTATAACGGTTTATGTTTATTTAGCTTACATTATATACAACAATTAAATATAACATTTTATATCCAATTTACGAATTACAGTTAATTCGTCTCAGCTAATATTATTTAATCGTTATTAAATAATCTGTCATCATCACATTGACTAACCTTTTAGTTAAATACACTGACTAACCTTTTAGTCATATAATAGGGTATCAATATGATTATTTTCTCAAATAATCACATCTCTCAAACACATCCTTTAGGTGTGACTTTTAGGGACCAGTTGATCACCGCCATCTGTATGACAATAATTTAACGTCAAACTTATCTAGCAAGCCAACCGTTATTTATAAACGTTAATCAACTGATTATTATACAAAGTATACCCTGTGAACCTACAGAGATTTATTTATGTTATTGCACTAACTGTGGAGGACACTGGCTCCAACAATCTCTCCCACTTGTCCGTACAAGTGTATGTGCGATAACCGATTCTCATATCCATAATAAATTTCTCCCACTCAATGTAAACCAATTTGCAAAGTCCGTATTCACAAAGGTCGTAGTTTACAAGTGATCAGTATCAAGATTGGTTTCCCCGACTAGAGAGTAACTTAACTGATAAACGAATCTTTATTCGAGCATGGCCATGCATTTCAGTTACAGCTCCTCGAGTGGCCCTGAGAAATATCATATCCTGATAAAGGTTGGATATTTTCTTCAACTCGAATCTTGCAGATACAAGCGCAGTATGAAATGACCCAGTGAAAATCTACTTAGCCTCCTGTTACGGTCGACCATGAGAAAGAAACCAAAGTCACCCAAAACTGCCTTTATCTCAAGAGACAGTCGATAGTCAAAAGAATCGACTCTAGGAACACTATGGATGTCCTATCCACGACCTGGCACCTAATGTTCTGAAACATTTAGGACTCCATAACGTCGTCACAAAATGTCCTGCGTAGTATCATTATAACCAAAACCCTCATCTGTGATCGATCAGTCAACCATTTGACTTATGGCTCGTTGAACCCACCATCAATCAACTTCACAATATAATTGCCAGAGTTATCAGCTCATATGGGCGATTACGGACCAAACAAATATAATGTAATTCAGTTCACTTTGTGGTGTTCAATGTTGTCAGTACAACCCACATGAAAAACAAAATATAAAACAAAACGATGATTTCATAGATAGTTTTATGAAAAAGATACAGGTGTCTAATCCAAATAAAACAACTAATACAACTCAGGAACACGTTTGATTCCCATGGAAATAACGTGCCCTTTATGCTTATCATATCTCAATGGTTTAGTGAGAGGATCTGCGACGTTATCATCCGTAGCAATCTTGTCTATCACTATTTTCCTTTGCTCCACGTAATCTCGGATCATGTGAGCCTTCC
>JAIUZE010073594.1:0-14776 GCA_022085475.1 Heliosperma pusillum | reverse complement strand
TTGGAGCAAGTGTCCTCCACAATAGTGCATTTATATTATAAATCTCATTTTGGAATATTAGTGGGATGACTAGTATTTTGATACTCCACGTCAGTTGATTAACGTAAATCGATAACGGTCAGCTGACTAGAGTTAGACGTTATTGTCGTATGACGGCGGTAATCAACTGACCCCTTTCGGTAACACCTATAGGATGAGACCCAAACAGAAATCTAATTATTTGTATACGATACATATTAATTAGTACTTTATATATATATTCGATATATGTTTAGTTACGAGAGTTATTTATTGGAAATTGAGTTACGAACTCATTCCTGATAAGTTTATTAGTCAATTATACGATAATTGACTGAATAAATTTTACGTCTTATTTTAATACGATTAAATAAGATTTAATTTAATGATTAATAGTTAACTCATTAAATTAGTTGAGGTTATGCATATACTTTGAGGTAGAGGTGATTAGTTAATTATATTTACAAGGAGTTGTAAAATAATCTAACTAGACATTGTGAGACCCATTATATATTGATATAATGATAAAATATAACTTAAAAGTTAAGTGTATATTATTTATTGATTTGAGTCATATAATTGTTATATGATCAAATTAACTCTTAATTATACAAGATAATTAATCATATGATTATAAGTATTTGTGGGACAAATACCAAAAATCAAAATGGACCACATGACACTAGTGGGTGCCGAAAATTGGTAGTGTACAACATGATGATTGTTGTTTCTTGTATTACACTACATCTTGTGATCATGTCATGTTTAGGACACATGATCATAGTCTTATTCACTACTACACTCAAAGTATTTGCATGGGATTATTTTAAGCAAAATAAGAGGCCACATAGGCTTGCCTTGGCCGGACCATAGTGTCCTTAAAAGGACAACTTTGTTGTTCATTTTTGCTTGCTTGTTCATTCTTGTTTTGAATGCTTATCTCACTAAAATCCTCTTCTCTCTAAAAACCTCTCAAATACTAATATTTCCTATTACTAGAGTAGTAATAAAAACTAATATTAGTTCATCATATCACTTGTGTTTTCTAGTCAAAAAACTAAGTGATTAGTTTGGGTTTTCTCTTGGGTGCTTCTTAAAGGAGGTCTTCTACTTTGAAGATTACAAGGAGGATCATCTATTTCTTTATAGCACAAGATCAACAAGAAAGGTGTTTCTTGTTGTGCCCATAGAACCGAAATTTCCCAATGTAAGGAAATTTCTTCTTACTTTTTATTATGCATTTTAATTTGCATGCATGTTACATAGATCTTTATTAACCACTAAATTAACAAGTAATTTAGTAACTAATTAGAGGAGTCTAATTAGGGTCTATGAACTTTCATGTGGTATCAGAGCTAGCTTGTAGCATGCATGTTGATTTTAAGCATTAAAATCGGGTTATACGATAACTTGAGTAAAAATCGAAAATTTATGTTAAAAATGGTTTTCACGAAATTTCTGATTTGCATGCATACCTACTGACCTCAAAATGTTTGTGGTCAAATTTGGTGAATTTACGAATTATTTTGCTATTTATTATGATTTATGGCCTTTAAAACCGAGTTAACATGCGGTTTTATGTTAAAAGTTAACTAAAAATAGTTGCATGTTGAATCTGGCCTCAAATTTTTAATATGTTCTCACATGCATGTTGTACATATTGTATGTAAAGTTTCGTGACATTTCGTCATGTATTGCATGGTTATTGATTTTTATTGGATAAAAATCAATTTAAAGGAGTTATTTTGTTCTTAAAATTGAAACGTGACTTTCTGGAGTTGATAATGTTTTGTACATTTTATAATATTATTTATATCATCCTGGTAAAATTTGATAATTTGTTTCATCATTTTACTATTTTAGTTGGTTTTTATTTGATAAAAACCGATTCTTATAAAGCTATTTGTTCATAAAATCATTTCAAATTTTTTGGGCAAATGGTTTTTGTGCTTGAGGTTCCTGGAAGTGTTCCAGTATGTATAAATATTTTTGTTTCAATTTTAATGATTTTTTATTTTATTTTGGGTTTAATTCATAAAAGTTATGATTAAACCTCTTTAAATAGCAAATGCGATCAATTCAAACTAATTAAATACAAGTGAAATTAGTGGGGACTAATTTTGAGTTCTAAATAAGTTTAGATAATTAGTTTGAGCTTAAATACGATTTAAGTGTTGATTATTGATTTTTAGTAGATAAAATCGATAAAATTCGTAAAACCGAAAAAAAAAATGAACATGACAAGTGTTGAGGGTGATTTTGGCATGATTTTACAGCATTTTTATTTATGTTGTTGAATGAATGAATGTCATTTATTTACTTTATTGCAAGTTGTACCTAGTATGGCCTAGATTATTTTTAATCGGTATTACCCGTAATGTAAGGGAATACCGAATTGGTTGTAATTTATTGCGATTTCGTATCGCCGTTTTGTAATAATTAATAATTTCATTTTATAGATCAAATGTATAATAGGAATTTGCTATGTATTCATTTGTATTTTGTAATTATTTATTGTGAAGACGGTGATTCCCAAAGTCGGTGTTCCAAAAGACGGTGCCATATTGGAAAGCGTTCCATGAAGAGGCAAGGGACCAAGGAGTTGGTTTCCGATTTGTAATCATCTAGTTAATTAGATTAGCTAGGTGGCCATACTAGGATTTATTATGATTGCTTGCTTTATTTTTCCGCACATGCCAAATTCACCAACATGCATTTTATTTATCGATTGTCAATTCAACGTTATTCAAAATTCGCCGACTTAGTTCACTTATAGGGAATTAATAACTAAAATTGGCATGACCT
Source organism: Heliosperma pusillum (assembly GCA_022085475.1). Lineage (NCBI taxonomy): Eukaryota > Viridiplantae > Streptophyta > Magnoliopsida > Caryophyllales > Caryophyllaceae > Heliosperma > Heliosperma pusillum. The sequence goes on along the minus strand of JAIUZE010073594.1, from coordinate 11,953 downwards.
CTCACATAACTTAAAAAGGAATTGAGATTTAGCCTTACCAATTGAAGCACCTATGAATCCCGTGTTCATTAGGACAACCACAACGTGGACCTCTTTACCTCGGGTAAGTAGGGTGATACGATCACACGCCTAAATTGGGTTGGACTCAACAAGATAAGCGTTATCTTGGGACTAGGAGATGGGTTTAGTTGAAATCCGTCGACCGAGAGTTCTAGGAGTAGAATTAGTCAAAAGGTGACTTACCGTCTTTTACATAAAAGTTGCATAACATGTTCTTTTGTCTAAAATGCGGGTCTCGGAATCGCTTATATAATTTCGTGAGGGGTCATTATATGAGTGACTTGTTTAAATTGGTTATACAAGTAAAATTGATTAAAACAATGAATGTTAATATTTCCTAATTTTGTTGTAGGTATTCATAATTCGCAATGGCAAACAATAACAACACCGTTCAACTAGGAAAAGACTCATGGCTAAGGTCCGTTATGGACAAATGCATCTTAAAAGACGATGGAACTAATTTTGTCGAGTGGGAGCAAACGATCAAGGGCGCGGCGTTATCGGATAACGTTTTGCGCTACTTGACCGAGGCACCACCCAATGAACCCGGCCCAAGAGCCACTAATGCGGCCAAAGCCGCCTATGAGGAATACCTTAAGGTAGCAAACGACGTCAAGATGGTCTTGATTTGGCCGATGTCCTCAAGCCTTAAGCAACAATACATCACCCTTGGAGCATATGAGATATTCTCTAGGGTGACATTGGCCTTTTCTCAATCACCCGAGATTCGCCAATACAATGCTATGACTAGGCTTTTTGAAGCCAAGTTAGAGAGGGGCCAAAAAGTTGGCCCACATGTGCTTAAGATGGTGGAACATGTTGACACTCTAGATCGTCTAGGGGTCAAAATTCCTAACAAGCTAGCGGTTGGCCGCATCCTTCACTCACTTCCTCCCAAGTTTGCCCAAGCTAGGGCAAACTATAACATGCATGGCATGGATAAGAGCTTTCACGAGCTCCATGCTCTCCTTACCCAAGTCGAAAGGGATATGGAAGCAAGTGGGAATGAGCAAAAGGATGTTCTTACAATGAGATTGAAGAACTTGAAGCTAGGGGTTCAAAAGGGGAAGGGAAAAGCCAAGGCCCAATTTAAGAAGCAAGGAAAAGGAAAGGGCAAAGCTATTATGTATAGCAATGCCAAGGCTAAGGGTAAGAAGCACGCCGAAGCCGAATGCTTTTATTGTAAAGGCAAGGGACATTGGAAACGCAATTGTCCCAAGTATTTGAAGGATAAGAAGGACGGATGTGTGACACCGTCAGGTATAATCCTTTCTTCTCTCTATATGATAGATATTAACTATGCTTGCACTTCCACTTGGGTATTTGATACTGGATGTGGTTCTCACCTTTGTAATCACTTGCAGGGGCTGAAGGACGTGCGAGCACTAGCCAAGGGTGATGTGGACCTACGAATGGGGAATGGAGCAAGAGTTGCCGCCGTCTCCGTAGGAACTTATGTACTAACCTTAGCTAGTGGTCTTGAGTTGTATTTAAATAATTGTTATTTTGTACCCTCCTTGACTAAGAACATTATCTCCATTTCCGTACTTGATGCGGAGGGTTTCTTTTTGTAATCAAGAACAATAGTTGTTCATTTTCTTTTAATGATGTGTTTTATGGTAAAGCCATCTCTATTGGAGGCATTTATGTTCTTGATAATGTTAATGAAATATATCATATCGAAAGCAAGAAGCTCAAATTAGGTGAACCTAATCAATCATACCTTTGGCATTGTCGTTTAGGTCATATAAACGAACGACGCATAAAGAGACTTGTTTCAACGAAACTTCTCAAACCATTTGATTATGAATCTTATGGTGAATGCGAATCTTGTCTTTTGGGCAAGATGACTCGTGCTCCTTTTACGGGAAAAGGGACACGAGCAAGTGAAGTATTAGGCCTTGTACATACCGACGTATGTGGCCCAATGACTCACCAAGCTAGAGGTGGTTACAAGTACTTCATTACTTTTACCGACGATTTAAGTAGATATGGATACGTCTACTTAATGAGGCATAAGAGTGAAGCCTTTGAAAAGTTCAAAGAGTTTCAACATGAAGTGGAAAACCAATTGAATAAGAAGATAAAAACCCTACGATCCGATCGTGGTGGTGAATATCTAAATTATGAATTTGATTCACACCTAAAAGATTGTGGTATAGTATCACAATGGACTCCTCCTGGAACACCTCAATTAAATGGTGTGTCTGAAAGGAGAAACCGAACTTTATTAGATATGGTTCGGTCGATGATGAGCCTTACAGAGCTTCCTGACTCGTTTTGGGGATTTGCCATCTTAACCGCAACATTTTCACTAAATCGTAGCCCGACTAAAGCGGCCAATAAAACTCCATATGAGATATGGAAAGGAAAGGTTCCTTATTTGTCGTTTATGAAAATTTGGGGTTGCGAGGCGTTTGTTCATGAGAAGTCTAATGACAAGCTCGCACCCAGATCCGACAAATGTTATTTTGTAGGATACCCTAAGGAGACTCGTGGATATTACTTCTACAACCGTCATGAGGACAAAGTGTTTGTGTCTCGTGATGCTGTCTTTCTAGAAAGCGATTTCGTTTCTAAAAGGCAGAGTGGGAGAAAATTCGAACTTGATGAAGTTCGAGAGCCACAAACCGAAAATGAAGTGGAGGAAAACGTTCCCTCCTCGTCTGAAACGGTTATTGTCCCTAGAAGGTCAGGTAGAATTAGTTTTCAACCTGATCGTTACCTCGGATGTATCGAGGGAGATGGTGATTTATTACTTTTTGAAAGTGATGAACCCACAACCTACAAGTCGGCCGTTTCTAGTCCCAACTCCACGCATTGGCTTGAGGCCATGCAATCCGAAATGGATTCTATGTACGAAAATCAAGTATGGGACTTGGTAGACTTACCTGAGAAGGTGCGACCTCTTCAGTGCAAGTGGATCTACAAGATCAAGAATGGCATAGATGGACATATTGATGTCTACAAAGCTAGATTGGTGGCAAAAGGCTTCACTCAAGTTCATGGTTTACACTATGACGAAACTTTTGCCCCAGTCGCTATGCTTCGATCCATTAGGATTCTCTTAGCGGTTGCCGCATTTTATAACTATGAAATTTGGCAAATGGATGTCAAAACCGCCTTCTTGAATGGGATTCTAGAAGAGGAAGTGTACATGACACAACCTGAAGGTTTTGAGGATAAATCCAACCCTAAGAAGGTATGCAAACTTAAGAGATCCATTTATGGTCTTAAGCAAGCATCAAGGAGTTGGAATCATCGCTTCGATCATGTAATTAAACAAAATGGATTCACTCGAAGTGTCGAGGAACCATGTTTATACATGAAGTTTAGTGGGAGCAAAGTTACTTTCCTTATCTTGTATGTGGATGACATACTTCTCATTGGGAATGACATACCAATGCTTACTTCTACCAAGGAGTGGCTTGGGAAACATTTCCAGATGAAGGATTTGGGAGAGGCACAACGCATTTTGGGTATCCGGATCTATAGAGATAGATCCAAGAGGATACTAGCATTAAGTCAAGAAGCTTATATAGATAAGATTCTTGATCGGTTCAAAATGAAAGACTCTAAGAGAGGCTTTCTTCCAATAGGTCATGGTATCACTCTGAGTAAATCCCAGAGTCCTACCGTCACCGAGGAGATTGAACGCATGAAGTTGATCCCTTATGCTTCAGCAGTTGGTCAATCATGTATGCTATGATGTGCACTCGCCCTGACGTCGCCTATGCTTTGAGCATGACGAGTCGTTATCAAGCCAATCCAGGTGAGAGTCACTGGATAGCCGTAAAGAACATCCTTAAGTACTTACGAAGGACTAAAGATTCGTTCTTGGTGTTTGGAGGAGAGACTGAGTTGCGTGTAAAGGGTTACACGGACGCTAGTTTCCAAACTGATAGGGATGATTTAAAATCCCAATCCGGCTATGTCTTTATGTTGAATGGAGGAGCCGTTTGCTGGAAGAGCTTCAAGCAAAGCGTGACTGCGGATTCTACAACAGAAGCTGAGTACCTCGCGGCATCAGAGGCTGCAAAGGAAGCTGTGTGGATTCGGCAGTTCTTGGAAGGACTAGGAGTAGTCCCTACTGCCACAGATCCCATCACGATGTATTGTGATAACAGTGGGGCTATCTTTCAAGCAAAGGAGCCCAAGTCTAGTAACAAGTCTAGACATGTACTTAGGAAATACCATGTAATTAGAGATTACGTGGAGAGGAAGGAAATAGATGTATGTAAGGTTGGGACAGACGATAACATCGCTGATCCTCTAACCAAGCCTCTTACAAAGGCTAAACATGACAGTCATGTCGTCTCGATGGGATTAAGACGAGTTCCTGAATTTCTCTAGATTATGTGATATGTAATAATTGAAAGTTGTATCAATGTTTACATATATGATAATTGCATTCATTGTTCGAGTTTTATATGAACTCTTTTATTTAGTATTGACTAAATTTTATTACTTTGTTTTATCCGAATTGGTTATAAGAAAGGTTGAACTCAATTCAAGTGAACATGATGAACTTAGTAATTGTCCCTAGTCATTTGCATAAGGTGACGTCTCGCAATGACTAGATTGTAAGTCGATCGATGGTTGGTTCAGCACCATGGAGTCATGGAGATGACTGATCGTTTACATAGACAGACTGTAGAGACACTCTGTCGGACAGTGACCATGATAGAGTCCCTTATCAAAATTGTTGAAGCCTGGTTGTGCGCGGGGATTTCTATTATATTCCTATGAGTCGATTCTCTAGACTGGCGACCATTTAGCTGAGTCGGTGTATTTTCCGATTGACTTTGGTTTTTGTCCTAGGTCGTGCCGTGAAAGGAGGCCGATGGGCATCTACTGGGTCATGGTGATTTGCATTATACAGTGTAAGTTGGGTCAACAGGAATTGTCCACCCACGTTGGGTATTAACATCTTCGGGCCACTCGAGGAGTAGTGACTGGAAATGCGTGGCCACGCTCGGAAGAGATCTATGGTAGATTTTCCGGTCAGACAGTTACTCTCCAGATCGAGAAAACCACTCAATTTATTTTTCCAATCGCAAGTGCGACCTGAAAGACACCTTGCGATGAGTGGGAGGATGTGACGCTAAAGTGACAAGAGAATTGGTAGCACACAACTTGTCGAGACAAGTGGGAGATATTGTGGGAGTAGGAGTCCTCCGCAATAGTGTGGCTACATGCACAACTTGTATCGGACAAGTGGGAGATTGTTGGAGCAAGTGTCCTCCACAATAGTGCATTTATATTATAAATCTCATTTTGGAATATTAGTGGGATGACTAGTATTTTGATACTCCACGTCAGTTGATTAACGTAAATCGATAACGGTCAGCTGACTAGAGTTAGACGTTATTGTCGTATGACGGCGGTAATCAACTGACCCCTTTCGGTCACACCTATAGGATGAGACCCAAACAGAAATCTAATTATTTGTATACGATACATATTAATTAGTACTTTATATATATATTTGATATATGTTTAGTTACGAGAGTTATTTATTGGAAATTGAGTTACGAACTCATTCCGGATAAGTTTATTAGTCAATTATACGATAATTGACTGAATAAATTTTACGTCTTATTTTAATACGATTAAATAAGATTTAATTTAATGATTAATAGTTAACTCATTAAATTAGTTGAGGTTATGCATATAATTTGAGGTAGAGGTGATTAGTTAATTATATTTACAAGGAGTTGTAAAATAAACTAACTAGGCATTGTGGGACCCATTATATATTGATATAATGATAAAATATCACTTAAAAGTTAAGTGTATATTATTTATTAATTTGAGTCATATAATTGTTATATGATCAAATTAACTCTTAATTATACAAGATAATTAATCATATGATTATAAGTATTTGTGGGACAAATATCAAAAATCAAAATGGACCACATGACACTAGTGGGTGCCGAAAATTGGTAGTGTACAACATGATGATTGTTGTTTCTTGTATTACACTACATCTTGTGATCATGTCATGTTTATGACACATGATCATAGTCTTATTCACTACTACACTCAAAGTAATTGCATGGGATTATTTTAAGCAAAATAAGAGGCCACATAGGCTTGCCTTGGCCGGACCATAGTGTCCTTAAAAGGACAACTTTGTTGTTCATTTTTGCTTGCTTGTTCATTCTTGTTTTGAATGCTTATCTCACTAAAATCCTCTTCTCTCTAAAAACCTCTCAAATACTAATATTTCCTATTACTAGAGTAGTAATAAAATCTAATATTAGTTCATCATATCACTTGTGTTTTCTAGTCAAAAACTAAGTGATTAGTTTGGGTTTTCTCTTGGGTGCTTCTTAAAGGAGGTCTTCTACTTTGAAGATTACAAGGAGGATCATCTATTTCTTTATAGCACAAGATCAACAAGAAAGGTGTTTCTTGTTGTGCCCATATAACCGAAATTTCCCAATGTAAGGAAATTTCTTCTTACTTTTTATTATGCATTTTAATTTGCATGCATGTTACATAGATCTTTATTAAACACTAAATTAACAAGTAATTTAGTAACTAATTAGAGGAGTCTAATTAGGGTCTATGAACTTTCAACTTCCAGGACAAAAGACCTTTCACTCCCTCTTCTTCTAATGCCTATGCTAACCAGAGACGTTCCAATGCTTCCCCTCAAGCTCAAAGTCGATTTTGTGACGATTGTAGGAAACCCTTTCACCCCGGAGTAGGATGCTATGATAGGCCCCTCTTTTGCCTTTTCTGCAAGAAGCCTGGTCACCGCATTCGTGAGTGCCCCGATCGTCAGATTTCCGCACCCGGTGCCAAAACTAAAGGATCCAGCTATGTACTCAGCCGAGCCGAAGCCGAAGCCCCCCTGGAGATCGTGACTGGTAGTTTCACTTCCTTAAACCAACATCGTTTTCCTTTTTCGCCTTCGTCTTTTAATTCCATCTTATCTTAGTCTTTTGATGTTGCTTCCTAGCGTTCCTTGTATCATGTTCATTTATCCCTACTCTCTTATTAGCTAACGTAAGGGTTAAGAATTTAGTGATTTCTTATTAGCTAACGTAAAGGTTAGTAGGTGTGTTTTGAAGAAGTTTCGAATATGGTACCTAACCGTCCTATTGAACTAGTTTCATGTTTTGATGGTTATAAGGAATTGAGGATAAACTTAGGATGAAACTCTCCTAGTGGTTTTAGACTATGAAAGCTTGATGTTGCAATACCATTTAGAGGATCGAAATAAGCATAATGATTGTTTGTTGTTGTGGTTAAGAATTTAGTGATTTCTTTAAATGTTACTTGGGAAATTGTGGTCTTTAAATGTTGGACCTATCATTGTTGTCTTTGTGGAATTTGGATTTGGATGACCAAACTTGAGGAATATTGTCATAAGCGAAAACCGATGTATTGAGAGTTTGAAAGAGCTAAATAAATTGATTTACGGCCGCATTGCCCTATGATTGGCAAAATTTAAGTGAAATGAGATTTTGTGACTAATCTCTCTTGAGGTTTTGTGATCTAACTTTTGAAGATGAGAAGGTTCATTCTTAATAATCTAGGATAATGAGTTTTGGAATAAATTGGATCAAAGGATTTTATGGTAAGTCTCTTTTACCTTGTGGTTGATAGCGATCATGTTTCCCTAGGTATAAATAATTTGTTGGTGGTTTCTAATAAGAGTTTTGATGGAGCTAAGAAGATTAGAGTACGTAATGAATCTTTCATGTGGGTTGTTAGTTGTGGAGTCTACCGTGCCGATGGACCTCAGTAGATTCTAATTGGATTTGAATAATTGGGATTTGTTACTCCAAGTTTCATGATTATGAAATATTTTTGTAGGAATCTGATGATTGAAAATGTTGAGGATAAATTGCACTCTCTTGAGGACTAGTTTACTCGTGGAGTTAGTGATGTCGAGTTGCGATCGACATTTGAATTGTCATAGATGGAAGATAGTATTGTGGTTCATTCCTCTCTTTTCCCTCAAATTGATCCTTACTCAATCCGCTACTCTTCAATCCTTCTCCTTTTTAGTCCATTTTGCTCGTTGGACGTACCTCTTGACATCGCGATTTGTGATTTCGACGTTCGAGTTCACTCTACGTTCGTGTAATGTCTTGTTATTTTGATTTTTTCTTTGAGAAAATCTCCAAATTTCCATATTGCTTTCCTAATTTAACTTTTCAAAGAAGTTTAAAGATGGATTTCGTACCCTCTTTTTGGAGAAAATGGATTTCTTTTGCTTTTATATCTGGATTTTGCGTTTGGTTGGATGTTTGGACTTGTTATTGGAGACGTCTGGTGACTAGTCCTGCACTTACTAGCGTTTGTTTGATTTTCGATTTCACTATTTCGTCATTGATTTGATTTCTGATAGCTAGAGTTCTCGTTCGCGACGGGCACTCTTGTGATTCGTAAATAAAGTTTCGCACTTATGAAAAATTTCCTTAAACCGTTTTCGAAAAGAACATCATTTCATAAATGTGTTTCCCTTATAAAAGTTTTCGTATTAATTTTGAACTTGATACTTTTGTTTCTACTCTCAAGTTTCGAGGACGAAACTTTTTAAAAGGTGGGGTGATTGTAACACCCGCAAATGTACCCTATTTTTAATAGTAAAAATATTTTACGGATACTTTTCAGCGAAATTTAGCTTTAATTTAGAATTTAATTTCCCGAGTCGAGTTTAGAATTTCCGAGTTCGTATTTGGATTTTACGCGAGATTTCAAGTAAATCCCGTCTTAAGTCGTCTTTGACTTTTCTTGACTTTTCCACTTACTCACCTCATACACCCCCTTAACCTATTTCATTCTCACACAACTCAAACTTTCTTCTTCCTTAATAAAACCAAAGAAAACCTAGCTTCCATTTCTTCCAAGCTTAGATTCGTCATAACTCGTTCGTTTCTCGCTCAAATTCACGTAAGTTCGTCTTATTCTTCCCCTCTTATCTTTCTCTATCCGTATTGGTAATAAAATTACCGTCTTTCTCGCTTTTCAAACTTTCCGTCTTTCTCAAGGTGAATCATATTCATCTTTTATTTAACTATTTGTAGGTGGTGACCTCCAAGATCCCGACAAAGTCTATTTCTTAATCAAAGAGGACCTTGACGCGGAGTGAAAACGCAATAAGGTAACGGTGAAGGATTACTCGATATCATTTACGTGTTTTACATGTTTTCTATGTTAGAATTCGTATTTAGAATACGATTAGCAAGCTTAGGAATTGTGTTATTGATGATGATTGTTGTTAGATGATGATTGTTGATGATGATTATTGGTTGTTGATAATTGATAGAAGTGAATTATGAAAATTGAAAATGATTGAATGAGTAATGAAGGCTCTCGGGTGAATTGGGGTTCCCAGCCGAGTACCCGGCCGCCGGTCTGCCCACCGGCTGGGAACACATCAGAATGAACCTTGAAATATTTGTGTAGTGGTGCTCCTGGCCGGGTGCCCGGCCGCCGGCCCTCTGACCGGCCTGGAACACGCTGCATTTTTGACAAGATTTTGTATTATGCTTGAGGCGCAAGCCGGGGTACCGGCCGCCGGTCCACTGACCGGCCGGCAACACGCTGGACTTGTTTCTTATAATTTTCTAAATTCGTAATTTATAATAGTTCGCATGGTTCGTTTATCGTATAAATTTACGTAATGACTTATAATATTAATGTTTCGAATATATGATATTCCATTCGCTTGTATCGCATGTTTTGTGACGGTTTTTGCTATGTCCCACTTTGAGTCGGTTTTTACAAAGGTTACGGTTTGAGCACTATTTTGTTATGTGCTTTGTACTCTCATTCCCTTGACTACCCCCACGTTCATAAGGCTGAAATGTCGGAACGGGGATGTATCCTACGGCTTAATTGCATGTGTTAGTGGGCATACGACGACGTTGTTGGGAGGCGAACGCTTTGCGTTGATCGACCCGGCCGTCAAATGTTGTGTACTTGCGAGGTGGTGTTATTTGCATGTAGCGTACCGTTTGTATGTGGCTCGAGCTCTTTTCCGCCTCTTTCGTGAATTATATCGACCGAATTTTGGGTACTCGGCGTCTTTGATTGACCGAGTCTTGGATGCAAAATTTCATCGCTTGTCGAATCGGAAAATGGTTATTCCGAGAGTCTGCCCAGGTTTAGACTAGGAACCGTATTATTATCGTCGTCCTACCAAGAGGAAATTAGTCTACATATACGTAATGTCATCGTGTATGCGTTCAGGGAAATACCCCGTGGATGCCTGTTAATCATACTTGCCATGTACACGGTGCTAGTGCATTTCATTTACCGTGAGAGAGATCGTCAATGTATTGTTATGTGTGGATGGATGATTACATGATTGATTATTCATGATCATACGATGACTTGGCATGGTTTGTTTGTCCAGTCTCAATCTTATCAAACTTATACCGCTAACGGTGAGATGCAAGCCCTAGTGAGCGTATTCGGTTGCCTAAGAGTGTCTTCCCCGAGTCTTTGTATAACATGATGGATTCGGGACTTGTATCTCATATGCTCTTATCATGATATATTGAATTGCATATTTATCCTTATCGTACTTCACATGTATATCTATATATGCATGCTTCTACTTTTGTATTTCATTTTATGTACGTTTAATGTGATATGGCTGGGAGAACCCGGAGTTACTCCCCACTGACTGTGGCGTTCATAATTTTCATGGATGAACAGGTTGCTTGATTTGGATGGCTTTTTGCTTGTGGTATTTTGGGTTCGGGTGTGAGCTAGCGGGCGTTGTCCCTAGATGAAACACCTCTAGACGTTCATTAGCTAGATGCTAAATAACTCCGTCTTTTGTTGACACTTTGAGAGACTACGTCTCTTGTAGTATTTTGTATTTGGTTTGTAATATTTGACACTCCTCGTATTTTCTATCTTGCATGTAAAAAGGTTTTTAAAATACCGTATTTCCGCTAATTAAAACACATGCTTGTATGTTTTATTTCTGCATTCGCGAGGGTTGTCACATCCACGTTTTAACCCTAGCATGTGAGCTTAGACTACGTCGGTGAACCTGTAGTTTAGCAATCAATTATGTCGAAATAGGAACAAGATTAATTACATGTGAGAAGACAATTAAATCATACAATCGTTGCAATAATTAATGGCTAGATAAAATTACAAAAGAATTACAAAGATTACAACGGATCTCGAGATATGTCGGAAATATACCCAAAACAAATATTTGAAAGAAAAAAGAAAAGAATAAAAGATTAAAAGGCGGATTAACAGTGATATTAGGATTAATAGTCAATTAAATACGTAATTAAGCTACGTCGAGACGACAAAGAAGATCAGAGACAGAATCCAACCAAGAATACGCGCAGCAGGTGATGTGTCCTCTAGAATAGGCACATCAACCCCTACGTTCGTTCTAGCGGTGGGTTCTGGCTGTGAAGCCAGAATCGCCATTAGTTAGTGTTCATTGGTTATTTTACGGTTTATTATGAAAGTCCATAGACCTTAATTAGACTCCTCTAATTAGTTGCTAAATTACTTGTTAATTTAGTATTTAATGATCTATGTAACATGCATGCAAATATAAAGACATTTATATTGTGACACCCTCAAATTTGCGGAAAGAAAAAAAATTAATTTAACTAAATAAAAGATGAGAATACAAAACAAAGGTGTCTTAAATAAAAAGGTTCATAACAAAAAGGAAATAATATTATACAAAAGGAATATATAAAACGGGAGACATATCTCCCGTAAAAATACGGAAATAAAAGAGTGTATAATAATATACAATCCTAAGAACCGAATATAGGTCCAAGGTAAATACTTCGCTCGCTAGCTCGTCAATGTACCAAATGTATGCACACAACCCTGCCAACCGCATTAATATAACACACGGAAGCCACAGTCAGTGGGG
>JAIUZE010073593.1:0-25720 GCA_022085475.1 Heliosperma pusillum | reverse complement strand
ATAAGATGGTACAAGGATTGAAGATACAGTTTTGGTGGCCGAACTGAAGGTGATGTGTTTCTTTGTTGGAAGATGTTTTTGACTTGCCAACAAGTAAGATTGACAAAAGAGGACCGGTGGATTGCTAACAACCGTTGGATATTTCCGCTATGGAAGTGGGAAATCTATGTTATGGATTTTGTTAGGCTTTGCCGAAGACCGTTGGAGGTGGTAAAGATGCCGTTTGGGTTGTTGTTGATCGATTGACCAAGTGTGCTAGATTTATTCCGATCAAAGAAACTTGGAATTTGGATCGTTTAGCAAAGGCTTATGGTGATGAAATTGTTAGATACCATGGTGTTCCTTTGGAGATTATATCCGACCGAGATCCGAGATTGTGTTCGAGATTTTGGAAAGCTTTACAAGAGGCCATGGGTAGTAAGTTGTTGATGAGTACTGCTTTTCATGCCGCTACGGATGGTCAGACTGAGAGGACTATTCAGACTTTAGAAGACTTGCTTAGGGCTTGTGCTCTTGACTTCCAGTCTAGTTGGGAAAAGAGTTTACCGTTGGTGGAGTTTTCTTACAACAATAGCTATCATGCATCTATTAAGATGGCTCCTTATGAAGCTCTTTATGGAAGGAAATGTCGGAGTCCTATCTGTTGGAATCAATTGAGTGATAATCGTGATTTAGGCCCCGATGTTCTTGTTGAAACCATTGATAATGTGAGGGTCATTCGTGATAGAATGAAAGCCGCTCAAGACCGTCAAAAGTCTTATGCCGATATCCGAAGAAGGCCGTTAGAGTTTGAGGTTGGTGATAAAGTGTTCTTGAAGGTGTCTCCTATGAAGGGTGTTAAAAGGTTTGGTGTTAAGGGTAAATTGAGCCCGAAATACATTGGACCCTTTGTTATTGTAGAAAGGATTGGTGCCGTTGCTTATAAGTTGGATTTGCCGCCGAATTTGGCTAAGGTTCATAATGTTTTTCATGTTTCTCAATTGAGAAAGTATGTAAGTGATCCAAGCCATGTCTTTCAAGTGGAATTGCCCGAGCTTGAACCAAATCTATCCTTTGAAGAGAAGCCGATCCGTATCCTAGATCGTAAGGATAGGAAGTTGAGAAGTAAAGTAGTTCCGTTGGTGAAAATCTTGTGGAGAAGTGCTAATGTCGAAGAAGAGACTTGGGAAACCGAAGCTTCTATGCGTAGTAAATATACGAGTCTATTCGAGTAAGGTAATTTTTATTTTCCTCAAGTTTCGAGGGCGAAACTTTTTAAAAGGTGGGGTGATTGTAACACCCGGAAATGTACCCTATTTTTCTAGTAGAAATATTTTACGAAATCTTTTCAGTAATTTTAAGTTTTAATTTATAATTTTAAGTTCCGAGTCGAATTTAGAATTTCTGAGTTCGTATTTGGAATTTCTGCGAGATTTCATGAAAATCCCATCTTAAGGCGAGTTTGACTTTCTTGACTTTTGAGTCGGGTTTGACTTTCTTGACTTTGAAACCGTCTTTGACTTTTTCCTTCATAACTCACACTACTCCCTCCCTTAACCTAATTTTTCATTCATCACAAAATCAAACACAAAACCCTTCCTTCTCCTTAAGAAACTTTCCCTCTTTGAATATCGATCTTTGATTCGTCGTAACTTCTTCGTTACTTGATAGAATTTACGTAAGTTTATCTTATTCTTCTTCCCGTACCTTCCTCTATCCGTATTGATATTAAAATCATCGTCTTTCTCGCTTTTCAAATTTCCCGTCTTTCTCAAGATGAACTTTATTCATCTTTTTACGATCTATTTGTAGGTGGCGACCTCCAAGATCCCGACAAAGACTATTTCCTTATAGAAGAGGAGCTTGACGATTAGTAGAGGCGCATAAAAGGTAACGGTGAAGGGTTACTCGGTATCACTTACGTGTTTTACTTGTTTATATGCTAGAAAATCGTATTAGATTACGATTAGGAAGATTAGGAACCATGCTATGATTAGTAAATGATGTTATATGATGAATATTGATGATATATATTGATTGTTGATGATTATTAGAAGTATATATAAGTTTTGGATTGAATTGGTTAAGCTTTGGAAGCTCACGGATGAAGGGGTGTTCCCAGCCGGTCGACCGGCCGCCGGTCTGACCACCGGCTGAGAACACTCCAGTAACTCATTTTGGAAACTTGGTTTTGCATGAAGAGGTGCTCCAGGCCGGCCCACCGGCCACCGGTCCATCCACCGGCCTGGAACACATCAGTAGTGAAGTTTTGAGTTTTGGTGTGATGTTCTGTGCCGGTCGACCGGCCGCCGGTCTACCGACCGGCCCAGACCTCTTTTCTCTGTTTTTGGATTTTGCCTGTGTTCTGAGCCGGCCCACCGGCCACCGGTCACTTGCCCGGCCTGGAACACGGCTGTGTTGTTTTCCTTTGACTTTTAAAACTCGAAATTTATAATAGTTCGCATGATCGGTTTATCGTATAATTTTACGTAATGTCTTATAATATTCATGTTTTGGATATATGATATCTATTTCGCATGTATCACATGTTTTGTGACGGTTTTTGCTATGTTCCCACTTTGAGTCGGTTTTTACATATGTTACGGTTTAAGCACGATTTTGTCTTGTGCTTTGTATTCTCATTCCCTTGGCTACCTTCCCGTTCGTAAGGCTGGAATGTCGGAACGGAGAGGTATCCTACTGCTTAATGCATGTGTAGTGGGCATACGACGACGTTGTTGGGAGTTGAACGCTATGCGTTGATCGACCCGGCCGTCAAATGTTGTGTACATGCGAGGTGGTGTTATTTGCATGTAGCGTACCGCTTGTTATGAGGCTTGAGCTCTTTTCCGCCTCTTTCGTGAATTGATCTACCGAATTTGGGGTACTCGGCATATATATTGTAAGCCCGAGTCTTGTATGCGAAACGTTTATCGCATGTCGAATCGGAACATGTTTATTCCGAGATCCTGGCCAGGTTTAGACTAGGACCGTATTATTATCGTCGTGCTACCAGGAGGAAAATAGTCTACATATACGAAATGTTGATCGTGTAAGAGTTCAGGGAAATGTTTATCCCGTGGATGCCTGTTAATCATTCTTGCTGGGACACGATGCTAGTGCGTTTCATTTACCGTGAGAGTTGTTGTCTTGAGTTGTCTTTTAATGCGTGATTTCATGACATTATTCATGGTCATTGCATGATTTAACACCGTCATTGTCTTGGTTCGTGAATGGATGATAATAAGTTGTTTTTTGTGTAATCATCGCATGACTTGACTGGTTTGTCTGTTGAGTCTCAATCTTATCAATCTTATACCGCTAACGGTGAGATGCAAGCCCTAGTGAGCGTATTCGATTGCCTAAGAGTGTCTTTCCCGAGTCTTTGAATAACATGATGGTTACGGATTTGATTTCCACATGATCTTATCATTTTATCTCGTATTGCCTATCTATTCTTATTGTATCTCACATGGATATATATATATATGCATGACTTTACTTTCGTATTTTCTTATATGTACGTTTGATGTGATATGGCTGGGAGAACCCGGAGTTACTCCCCACTGACTGTGGCATTCATGTTTTTCATGGATGAACAGGTTGCCTGCTTTGGATGATTTTTGGATATGATATTTTGGGGTTCGGGTGTGAGCTAGCGGGCGTTGTCCCTGGAAGTTTCACCTCTAGACGATAGTAGCTAGTTTTTTTAAACACTTGTTCTTTGCTAACATTTTTAAGAGACCTCGTCTCTTTGTTGTATTCCGTCGTTAGTTTGTAACATTTTGACACACCTCGTGTTATATATATCTTGCATGTTTAAAGGTTTTTAAAATACCGTATTTCCGCATATTATTTCACATACTTGTATGTTTTATATTTCCGCATTCGCGAGGGTTGTCACAGTTGGTTTAAGAGCTTTGATCGCTCTCGACGCACACACGTGAACCCTAAATTAAACTACTTGACCTTGAAATAATAAATGAGAGAGTTGGGTAGAAGTTAAGGACTTTACTTGGTAGTCTATTTGTTTATGCTAATTGATAGGAGTAACTTAATTTGTTTTTGTTTCTTATGAAGATGGTTAGACCGCGGTTAGCTGAGAATGTCATGATGGAGGCTCTTGCTCAAGTGCTGAAGAATCAGCAAGATGCCGCTCTAGCTAATGCCAACCAAGTTCCCCCTAGAAGGGAGGACAATCAACAAGGTGGTTATGCATGGGTGGCGGGTCAAATTGCAAGGAGTAAGATCTTGCCTTATGGTGGAGAACCTGATCCTACGGAACTATCCGACTGGTTCCGGGAGATGGAGAAGCAGTTTGATCTTTACCAAGTCCGAGAAGAGGACAAGGTGAGGATTGCCAAGCACTTTCTGGTGAGGGAAGCCGACAACTGGTGGGCTATCACAAGTGCCACTGCCGTTCTTGAAGAGGACTTTAACTGGGCTTGCTTTAAAGCTCTTGTGGAGGGTAGGTTTTATCCTAAAGAGCTTAAACAACAAAGGCTCAAGGAGTTCATAGATTTTAAACAAGGCAACTTATCCGCTCAAGAGTTTACTACGGAGTTTAATAAGCTCGCTCATTTTGCGCCGAGGCTTATCCGTGATGATGAAGATCGAGCTTTCTATTAACGTAATAAGTTGAATGCCGTTCTTCAGAGTAAGGTGAGAAGGGGTACCGCGTCCTTTGGAGATCTTTATGACGATGCCTTGTGGGCTGAAAATTCAATGAAGGCTATAAGGGATGAAGCTTTAATGAATAATCCCTCTCCTTCTTATGCTCCTAGGCCGAATGCTTTTGGGAAGAGGCCGTTTATTCCGTCTTCCTCAAATTCCTATGCTAACAAGAGGAGGTTTAATCCTTCTTCCAATGCCAATACAAGGAACCCTTCTCCTTTTATTCCTAGAGGTACTTCAAATGTGGTTCATAGGCCCTTTGCTCCTCATGCTCAACCGCAAGGTCGCTTTTGCAACCGGTGTAGACTTCCTCTACACCCCGGTAGATCATGTTTCAACCGACCGTATGTGTGCTTCTTCTGTCAAAAGGGTGGTCATCGTTATGACGATTGCCCCGATCGAAAGTTGCCCCCTCCTCCTAAACCTAAGGGTTCAATCTTTGTCATGAGTCGTGCCGAAGTCGAGGCTCATCCCGAGATTATTACGGGTATGTTCTCAATCTTAGAGCAACCGTGTCTTATTTTATTTGATACCGGTGCTTCAATGTCTTTTGTGTCATCAACCTATGCTAATAAATTATCAATCAAACCGACATCTAGTGAGGATACTCACATATCCTTACCATCCGGAGATATTATCTCTTGTTCAACCCTTTATCCAAATGTACCTATATCTATTTCGGGTTCTATCTTTCCCGCGAATCTCCTTAAGTTTCCTCTAGGAGAGTTTGATATTATTTTAGGTATTGATTGGCTCGCTATGTATCATGCTAGGTTCGAGTGTCGTGACCAAAAGATTTTCTTAAAGAGTCCTTTAGGTGTTAGAATAACCTATAAGGGATCTCATCCCCGTAAAGGTGTGTCTTTAATTTCCGCTTTAAAGTTGGTAAGTATGGTTAGAAAAGGTCACCAAGCTTTCTTGTGTGTTGTGACTTCTTCGAATACCTCCTTACCAAGTATTGAAGACGTGCCTATTGTTCGAGAATTCATTAATGTATTTCCTGAAGATTTGCCCGGGATTCCTCCCGAGAGAGATGTTGAATTCTCTATTGATCTTGTTCCTGGTTCTGGTCCAATTGCCAAAGCTCCTTATCGTATGGCTCTTTCTGAATTGAAAGAATTAAGGAAGTAGTTGGATGATATGATTGAAAAGGTTTTTATTAGACCTAGTGCCTCTCCTTGGGGTGCTCCCGTTCTGTTTGTGAAGAAGAAGGATGGTTCTATGAGGTTGTGTATCGATTATCGTGAATTGAATCGGATTACAATCAAGAATAGGTATCCTTTACCTAGAATCGAGGATTTGTTTGATCAATTAAAGGGTGCTTCTACTTTTTCGAAGATTGATTTGAGGTCCGGTTATCATCAAATTCCGGTTAGAGATGTTGATATCCCAAAGACCGCTTTTAGTACGAGGTATGGTCATTATGAGTTCAAGGTGATGCCATTTGGATTGACGAATGCTCCTGCTATCTTTATGGATCAAATGAACCGCACATTTAGTGAGTATCTTGACAAGTGTGTGGTGGTATTCATTGATGATATTCTTAGTTTCTCCAAGTCCGAAGAAGATCATGCTATTCATTTGAGGATTATTTTGGGTGTTCTTCGTCGACAAAAGTGGTATGCTAAGTTCTCTAAGTGTGAATTTTGGTTACCTAAAGTGTCTTTTCTTGGGCATGTGATTTCTAAAGAGGGTGTAATGGTGGATCCTTCTAAAATTGAGGCTGTTGTTGATTGGAAGAGTCCGACTGATATTAGAGAGATTAGAAGTTTCCTTGGTTTAGCTGGTTATTATCGAAGATTTGTCAAAGATTTCTCTAAGCTTGCATGACCGATGACTCAGTTATTGAAGAAGGAAACCAAATTCCTATGGAATGAAGCTTGTGTGGCAGCGTTTCAAGAGTTAAAGACGAGGTTAACTACCGCTCCGGTGTTGACTTTGCCTGAAGATGGAGTAGACTTTGATGTCTATTGTGATGCTTCTAAGATGGGATTAGGTTGTGTTCTTATGCAGAATCGGAAGGTGGTGGCCTATGCTTCAAGGCAATTGAGAGTTCATGAAGTGAACTATCCTACTCATGATCTGGAATTGGCCGCTGTTGTTCATGCTTTGAAGGTGTGGAGACATTATTTAATTGGAGTTCATTGTCGTATCTTCACCGATCACAAGAGTTTAAAGTACATATTTACTCAAAAAGAGTTGAATATGAGGCAAAGAAGATGGTTAGAATCGGTGAATGACTATGATTTTGAGTTATTATATCACGAAGGGAAGGCTAATGTTGTTGCAGATGCTCTTAGTAGGAAAGCTTCTCATGCTTTGAATGCTATGCATGTTTTACCTGTTGATCTTTGTGCCGAGTTTCGAAGATTGAGTTTGGAATTTGTAGAGCGTGGATTTGTTCATATTGGTGCTATGATTGCCGAGCCTGTGTTTCTCCGTGAAAACCGTGAAAGCCAAGTTGATGATCTTACCTACAAGTCTATTCAAGCCAAAATTCTTGAAGGTAAAGGTAAAGATTTCAAGTTTGATAATGAAGATGTTCTTCGTTTCCATGGTCGTTTATTTGTTTCTAATGCTCTTAATTTGAGGAAGCGAGTTCTTGATGAAGCTCATCTTTCCCCTTATTCTATTCACCCCGGAGGTGATAAGATGTACAAGGACTTGAAGTTGCAGTTTGGTGGCCGAACTTGAAGGGTGATGTTGTTTCTTATGTTGGAAGATGTTTGACTTGCCAACAAGTGAAGATTGAACACAAGAGACCCGGTGGATTGCTACAACCGTTGGATATTCCTCTATGGAAGTGGGAATCTATTTCTATGGACTTTGTTATGGCTTTGCCGAAGACCGTTATAGGTAAAGATGCAGTTTGGGTTGTTGTTGATCGATTGACCAAGTGTGCTAGATTTATTCCGATCAAAGAAACTTGGAATTTGGATCGTTTAGCAAAGGCTTAGGTTGATGAAATTGTTAGATACCATGGTGTTCCTTTGGAGATTATATCCGACCGAGATCCGAGATTATGTTCGAGATTTTGGAAAGCTTTGCAAGAAGCCATGGGTAGTAAGTTGTTGATGAGTACTGCTTTTCATGCTACTACGGATGATCAGACTGAGAGGACTATTCAGACTTTAGAAGACTTGCTTAGGGCTTGTGCTCTTGACTTTCAGTCTAGTTGGGAAAATAGTTTACCGTTGGTGGAGTTTTCTTACAACAATAGTTATCATGCATCTATCAAGATGGCTCCATATGAAGCTCTTTATGGAAAGAAATGTCGGAGTCCTATATGTTGGAATCAATTGAGTGACAATCGTGATTTAGGCCCCGATGTTCTTGTTGAAACCATTGATAATGTGAAGGTTATTCGTGATAGAATGAAAGCCGCTCAAGACCGTCGAAAGTCTTATGCCGATATCCGGAGAAGGCCTTTAGAATTTGAGGTGGGTGATAAGGTATTCTTGAAGGTATCTCCAATGAAGGGTGTTAAACGGTTTGGTGTTAAGGGTAAATTGAGCCCGAAATACATTGGACCTTTTGATATTGTAGAAAGGATTGGTGCCGTTGCTTATAAGTTGGATTTGCCGCCGAATTTGGCTAAGGTCCATAATGTTTTTCATGTTTCTCAATTGAGAAAGTATGTTAGTGATCCAAGCCATGTATTTCAAAAGGAATTGCCCGAGCTTAAACCGAATTTATCCTTTGAAGAGAAGCCGATCCGTATCCTAGATCGTAAGGATAGGAAGTTGAGAAGTAAAGTAGTTCCTTTGGTGAAAATCTTGTGGAGAAGTGCTAATGTCGAAGAAGAGACTTGGGAAACCGAAGCTTCTATGCGTAGTAAATATCCGAGTCTTTTCGAGTAAGGTAATTTTTATTTTCCTCAAGTTTCGAGGGCGAAACTTTTTAAAAGGTGGGGTGATTGTAACACCCGGAAATGTACCCTATTTTTCTAGCAGAAATATTTTACGAAATCTTTTCAGCAAATTTAAGTTTTAAATTAGCTTTTTATGTTTCGAGTCGAATTTAGAATTTCCGAGTTCGAATTTGGAATTTCCGCGAGATTCCATGAAAATCCCGTCTTAAGTCGAGTTTGACTTTTCTTGACTTTTGAGTCGAGTTTGACTTTCTTGACTTTGGAAACCGTCTTTGACTTTTTCCTTCATAACTCACACTACTCCTTAACCTAATATTCATTCAACACAAAATCAAACACACATTTCTTCCTCTCTAAGAAATCTCATATTTCCCTCTTTGATATCGATCTTTGAATTCGCGTAGCTTCTTCGTTACTTGATAGAATTTACGTAAGTTTGTCTTATTCTTCTTCCCTAACCTTCCTCTATCCGTATTGATAATAAAATTATCGTCTTTCTCGCTTTTCAAGCATTCCGTCTTTCTCAAGATGAACTTTATTCATCTTTTTACGATCTATTTGTAGGTGGTGACCTCCAAGATCCCGACAAAGACTATTTCCTTATAGAAGAGGAGCTCAACGATTAGTAGAGACGCATAAAGGTAACGGTGAAGGGTTACTTGGTATCATTTACGTGTTTACATGCTTTATATGCTAGAAATCGTATTTAGAATACGATTAGAAGCTTAGGAATCATGCTATGATTAATGAATGTTGTTATATGATGATTATTAATGATGTATATTGATTGTTGATGATTATTAGAATTGATTTATGAGAATTGAAATGGATTGAATATGTAAAGGAAGCGCACGGATGAAGGAGTGTTCCTGGCCGGTCGACCGGCCGCCGGTCTGCCAACCGGCTGGGAACACATCAGTAACATCCTTGAATTTTTAAGAAAATTTGTATGAGGGACTCTGTGCCGGTCGACCGGCCGCCGGTCGACCGGCCGCCGGTCAACTGACCGGCCCAGAGCTCATTTCTCTGTTTTTGGTCTTGCCCTGTGTTCTGAGCCGGCCCACCGGCCACCGGTCCCCTGCCCGGCCTGGAACACGGCTGTATGCATTTCCTATAATTTCTAAAACTCGTAATTTATAATAGTTCGCATGATCCGTTTATCGTATAATTTTACGTAGTGACTTATAATATTCATGTTTTGGTTATATGATATCTTATTCGCTTGTATCACATGTTTCGTGACGGTTTTTCGATATGTTCCACTTTGAGTCGGTTTTTACAAATGATACGGTTTGAGCACTATTTTGTCTTGTGCTTTTGTACTCTCATTCCCTTGGCTACCTCCACGTTCGTAAGGCTGGAATGTCGGAACGAGGAGGTATCCTACTGCTTAATTGCATGTGTAGTGGGCATACGACGAAGTGTTGGGAGTTGAACGTATGCGTTGCGCGACCCGAGCCGTCAAATTGTTGTGTACTTGCGAGGTTGGTGTTATTTTGCAGTAGGTACGGTTATGAGGCTGGTGCTCTTTCCGCATCTTTCGTGAATTGATATACCGAAATTGGGGGGGGGGGTACTCAGCGTAAGTGTAAGACCGAGTCTTGGATTCGAAACGTCATCGCGTGTCGAATCGGAACATGATTTATTCCGAGAGTCTGGCCAGGTTTAGACTAGGACCGTATTATTATCGTCGTCCTACCAGGAGGAAATTAGTCTACATATACGAAATGTAGCATCGTGTATGAGTTCAGGGAAATGTTTATCCCGTGGATGCCTGTTAATCATACTTGCCATGTACACGATGATAGTGCGTTTCATTTACCGTGAGAGATGTCGTCTTGTGTCGTCTTTGAATGCGTGATCATGATATTGTTCATGGTCATTGCTTGATTGGACATGGTCAATGTCTTGGTTCGTTATTGGATGATAATATGTTGGATTCTTTGTGATCATCACATGACTTGACTTGGTTTGTTTGTCGAGTCTCAATCTTATCAATCGTATACCGCTAACGGTGAGATGCAAGCCCTAGTGAGCGTATTCGGTTGCCTAAGAGTGTCTTTTCCGAGTCGTTGAATAACATGATGGTTACGGATTTGATTTCTATATGATCTTATCATTTTATCTCGTATTGCCTCTCTATTCTTATTGTATCTCGCATGGATATCTATATATGCATGACTTTACTTTCGTATTTCCTTATATGTACGTTTGATGTGATATGGCTGGGAGAACCCGGAGTTACTCCCCACTGACTGTGGCATTCATGTTTTTTTCATGGATGAACAGGTTGCTTGCTATGGATGACTTTTTGGATATGATATTTTGGGGTTCGGGTGTGAGCTAGCGGGCGTTGTCCCTGGAAGTTTTCACCTCTAGACGATATTAGCTAGTTTTGCTAAACACTTGTTCTTTGCTAACATTTTAAGAGACCACGTCTCTTTGTTGTATTTCCGTATTTAGTTTGTAACGTTTTGACACACCTCGTGTTATATATATCTTGCATGTTTAAAGGTTTTTAAAATACCGTATTTCCGCATATTATTTCACATGCTTGTATGTTTTATATTTCCGCATTCGCGAGGGTTGTCACACATACACCGTAAGATTCTTGATTACAAAAGAAAACCCTCCGCGTCAAGCACGGAAATGGAGATAATGTTCTTGGTCAAGGAGGGTACAAAATAACAATTATTTTAATACAATTCAAGACCACTAGCTAAGGTGAGTACATAAGTTCCTACGGAGGCAGCGACTACTCTTGCTCTATTCTCCATTAGTAGGTCCACATCACCCTTGGCTAGTGCCCGCACGTCCTTCAGCCCCTGCAAATGATTACAAAGTTGAGAACCACATCCAGTATCAAATACCCAAGTAGAAGTGCAAGCAGTTAATATCTATCATGTAGAGAGAAGAGAGGATTATACCTGACGGTGTCACACATCCATCCTTCTTATCCTTCAAATACTTGGGACAATTGTGTTTCCAATGTCCCTTGACTTTACAATTAAAGCATTCGGCGTCGGCATGCTTCTTGCCCTTAGCCTTGGCATTGGTATTCACAATAGCTTTGCCCTTTCCTCTCCCATGCTTCTTAAATTGGGCCTTAGCTTTGCCCTTTCACTTTTGAACCCCAAGGTTTAAGTTCTTCAACTTCATTGAAAGAACATCCTTTTTCTCACTCCTAGTAGCCTTCATATCCCTTTCAACTTGGTTAAGGAGGGCATGGAGCTCATGAAAGCTTCATGTCAATGCCATGCATGTTATAGTTCGCCCTAGTTTGGGCGAATTTGGGAGGAAGTGAGAGAAGGATGCGGCCAACCGCTAGCTTCTTTGGAATCTTAACCCCTAGGCGCTCTAGGGTGTCCACATGCTCAACCATCTTGAGCACATGGGGGCCAATGTTTTGGCCCTTGTCTAGCTTGGCTTCAAAAATCCGTGTCATAACATCGTATTGGCGTATGTCGGGTGATTGAGAAAACGCCAAGGTCACCCTAGAGAATATGTCATATGCTCCTAGGGTGATGTATTGTTGCTTAAGACTTGAGGACATCGCATATCAAGACCATCTTGACGTCGTTTGCTACTTTTCAGTACTCCTCATAAGCGGCCTTGGCCGCATTAATAGCCCTTTGGCCGGGTTCATTAGGAAGGGGCTCGGTCAAGTAGCGCAAGAGGTGATCCGATAACGCCGCGCCCTTAATCGTCTTTTAAGACGCATTTGTCCATTACGGACCTTAGCCATGAGTCTTTGCCAAGTTGAACGGTATTGTTGTTGTTATTGTTTGCCATTGCGAATTGAATTACTACAACAAAATTAGGAAATATTAACATTCTCAATTTTACTTGTAAAAATACTTTAAACAAGTCACTCATATAATGACCCGTCACGAAATTATATAAGTGATTCCGAGACCCGCATTTTAGATAAAGATGAACATGTTATGCCACCTTTATGTAATAGACGGTAAGTTTACATCATCACTAATTCTACTCTTAGAACTCTCGGTCGACGGATTTCATCTAAACCCATCTCCTAGTCCCGAGATAACGCTTATCCCGTTGAGTCCAACCCAATTTAGGCATGTGATCGCATCACCCTACTTACCGGAGGTAAAAAGGTCCACGTTGTGGTTGTCCTAATGAACACGGGATTCATAGGTGCTTTAATTGGTAAGGCTAAATCTCAATTTATTTTAAGTTGTGTGAGAGGTCTTGCCAATTTAGTTATTAATTCCCTATAAGTGAACTAAGTCGGCGAATTTCGAATAACGTTGAATTGACAATCGAGAAATAAAAATGCATGTTGGCGATTTTGGCATGAGCGGAAAACATAAGCAAGTAATTAACAAATAATAAATCCTAGTATGGCCACCTAGCTAATCTTATTAACTAGATGATTACAAAATCGGAAACCAACTCCTTGGTCCCTTGCCTCTTCATGGAACACGCTCCAAAATGGCACCGTCTTTTGGAACACCGACTTCGGGAATCTCTGTCTTCATAATAAATAACTATAAATAGACACAAATGAATACATAGCAATTACTATTATACAATTGATCTAAAAAAATAGTCTATTAATTATCACAAACGGGCGATACGAGATCGCAATTAATTACAACCAAATCAGTACCCCTTACATTACGGGTAATACCGATTAAAATAATCTAGGCCATACTAGGTACAACATGCATTAAAAATAAATAAATGACATTCATTCATTCAACATAAACAACATAAATAAAATGTTGTAAAAATCATGCGAAAATCACCCTTAGCACTTGTCATGCTCATTCTAGCTCAATTTTTTGGATTTTATCGATTTTTAACTATTAATAATCAATAATCAACACATAAATCGTATTTAAGCTCAAACTAATTATCTAAACTGATTTAGAACTCAAAATTAGTCCCTACTAATTTTGTTTGTATTTAATTAGTTTGATTTGATCGTATTTGCTAAATATAGAGGTTTAATCATAATATTTATGAAATAAACCCAAAATAAAATTTAAACATCATAAAAATTTGAAACCAAAATTTTTGTACATTCTGGAACATTTTCAGGAACTCAAAAAACAAATAAAATATTTTCGCAATAATTTCGAATTAATTTTATGAACAAATAACTTTGTATTTATCGGTTTTATCAAATAAAAACCAACAAATATAGTAAAATAGTGAAAACAATTACCAAATTTCACCAAGATGATATATTCAGATTGTAAATTGTATCAAAAAATTTCATGACCAGAAAAGGACGTTTCAATTTTATGAACATTATAATCTCATATTATCGACTTTTATCTCATAAAAATAAATAAACATGCAATACTTAATTAAAAGTCACGAAATGTTACATACAGTATGTAAGACATGCAGGGATTTTAGGACATGAAACCTGTTTCTCTCTATAAAATCTAGAGAGAGTCTATCCTCTCGTTGAGGCTTTCTATCTTCCATCTTTTGTCCTTTTCTGGTTTTTCTTTTCTTCGCACGCTTCCTTCTTCCTCTGCATCTCCTGCAATTTCTGCAATACACTTTATATCAATCATTCCATTTTGTGGTAATCTAAGTCCCATCATTATCTTTTCAATCATTCAACTGGTTATTGGTTCCTTTTCATTCTACGAAGAGTCATATCCAATCTCCTTCTTCGGCTCTTGAAGTTCATTGGTGGGCAATCGATTTAACCTATTCCTTTAGCTATGATTATCTGTGTCTTTCTAGCTCCGATCCTTCCCTATTTAAGGAATTTCTTGCATGCAACAAAATGTCTCATTCTTCCATCTTCTCCTCAATCATGGAGGACAATTCAAACCCTAACATATTCAACCAAAACCAATTCCATCCAAATAATCAAGGAAACTATCATCAGAATAATTATAATCATGAGCCTTATCATCATCATTTTCCTAATGCATAATTTCATCCCAAAAATCCATCGCATGCAAATACATGGAGGTTTCCTAGATCTGGCCCAGTTGTCAACATTGACCCTGAAACTCTTGGTAGGTCTAGAGAGTTTTGGGGGAACTGTATCCTGGGTTTCTGTGTGGACTATCTCATTTTTAAAGCCTACAAGATAAATGATATAATACAAAGAGAATGGAGTACTAGGGGACGACAATCATGGACATATTTATGTTCTCCATTGCCAAAATGAAGATGATAGAGATGATCTTCTGAAAAAGACCTACGCCACTTTCTATGGTGCTATAATGGTTTTCACCCGTTGGCTGCCTGGATCCATCCCTCTAACTGTTCGCTTTCCTTATGATGCACTTTGGGTTAGGGTTTGTGGATTACCCTTTGAGTACCTATCCATGCATGTCGCCAATATAGCAGGTAACCTTCTCAGTCATGACTTCTTGTGTAACACCCGCAAATGTACCCTATTTTATTTTAATCATATTATATTATTATTAATTAGCGTAATTTTAGATTTAGATTAGAACTTAATTTCTCGTGTCTAATTTAGCAAATCCGAGTTCATATTCGGAGTTTACTCGAAATTCCGTGTGGGTTACGCCTTAAGCCGCATTTTGGGCTTTTTCCCCCATATTTTTTCCACTCACCTTATAAGCCATTTTTCCACTCACTCTCTTCATCCTCACCAAGCCACCAAAACCCTAACCACCATTTTTGGATCATCTCAAGCTCACTCAACTCATCCTTTCCTCACCCAAATCTCTTGATTTTCATCATAATCTTCCTCTCTTATCCTCATCTACCTTCTGTGGTAATAAAATTATCGTCTTTCTCATTTTTAAATTTTCCGTCTTTCTCAAAGGTGATATGTATTCATCTTTTGTTGTCTTTGTAAAGGTGGAGACCTTCAAGACCCCGACAAGGATTACTATCTCGTGGAGGAAGACTTAGAAGACGATTGAAGACGCACAAAGGTAACGGTGAAGGGTTACTCGATATCAATACGTGTTTTAATGCTTTAATTGATGTTTACTAAATGTCTAGTGAGAATTATTAGGCATTTAATGTGGTTTGATATTAGTAAATATGGTTAGAATTTGATGAGTATTCTTAGAATTTGTGTTGGTTGATGATTGTTGATGATTGATGATGATGGTTGATGATTGTTGATGATTATTGGGATGTTTGATGATTTTCGTGCGTATGTATTCCCAGCCGGCCGACCGGCTGGGAAAGCGGCTGACATTTTCGAGAATTTTTGGGTATTGTGTAATTCCCAGCCGGCCGACCAGCCGTCGGGCATCCGACCGGCTGGTACTCCCTCATCTTTTCCTTCTTTTCTCTCTTTGGCATGTGCTCCCAGCCAGGTAGCCGGCGGCCAGTCCCTTGATCGGCTGGAACATCCCTGTATTTTTGATGGTTTTCGATTGTTGTTGAAGTGCCAGCCGCGTAGCCGGCGGCCGACCACCTTGACCGGCTAGCACCCCCTGTGCTCCCTTCTCCATTTCTTTTCTTATACTCTCACTTATAATAGTTTGTACGGTTCATTTGTCGTATAAATTTACGTAATAGCTTTAAATATTCATGTTTAGAACATATGATATCCCACTCGCTTATATCGGATGTTTTGTAACGGTTTTTGATATGTTCCCCTTTGAGTCGGTTTTACCTATGTTTTGATTTTAGCACTAATCGTTAAGTGCTATGAACTCTCATTCCCCGGCTATACCTCCTTGTTCATTAGACTGGAATGTAGGAACGAGGAGGTGTATCCTTAATGCTTGTATGCATGTTTTAGTGGGGATATGACGACGTTGTTGGGAGGCGAACGCAATTCGTTGATCGGCCTAGCCGTCAAATGTCGTATCCTTGCAAGGTGGTGTCATTGCATGTAGCGTACCGCTTGATTATGATCGTTGTGCTCTTTCCGCCTCTTTCGTGTAGTTGTAACCGAATTTGGGGTACTCGGCTTCTGTGTTTGACCGAGTCTTGGATGCGAAATGTGTATCGCATGTCGAATCGGAACATGTTTATTCCGAGAGTCTGGCCAGATTTAGACTAGGACCGTATTATTATCGTCGTCCTACCGGGAGGAAATGAGTCTTTCATATACGAAACGTTAATCGTGTATGGTTCAGGGAAATGTATATCTCGTGGACGTGTTTTGATCATTCTTGCTATGTACATGGTGCTAGTGCGTGTCATTAACCGTGAGAGAGTATGTTACCATAATCGTATGTTTGGATGGATGCCGATATGTTGACTCTTTGTGACCGATGGATGACTTGGCGTGGTTTATATGTCGAGTCTTATCTTATCAAGTATAGACCACTAATGGTGAGATATAAGCCCTAGTGAGTATATAGTTGCCTAAGGGTGTCTTCCCCGAGTCTGTCTATAATCTGATGCTTACAGTTTTGTACTTCACGCGCCTATATCATAATATATTGAAATCCTTATTTATACTTCTCGTAATTCATATATATATATATATATATTATGGGAAAATATTCGTATACTTCCCTTTAAATCATTCAGGATTATAATGAAATTATGATTATATGATTAATAGTCATAAACGAAAATGCATAATAAGCGAGAGATTAGAAATAACCTTTAGTCCTTGCTTTAATGGCCTAAGAACAAATATCAAAATTTGATATCTCCTAATCGTTGCACCCAAGATTGATCAAGATATGCCTTAGGTTTTGCTGGAAAAAGATAGAAAAGAATACTGTTTCTTTTCTTTTTGTGAGATGTAAAATGATGCAGGCACAAGAGAGAATGAATTAGGGTTAGAATAAAAATCTGAATTTTTTTTTCTCTTACCCTTGCTTTCTCACGGCACCATTAGGGTTTTATGGGGAGATTTTTTCTCCTCAATATAACCACCCATTGACCGAAAAACAGAGTGTATCTGGACACTTTTGTTTCGGTTATCTTAGCTTCCAATATAATGTAATATATTATAATCGTCATTTGTCATGGACCGACATCACTATAATACATCATTAGTTATAAATATCCGTATATTTATAATTTGCCAATTAATTATAAAGGTTTATGTTTAATTAGCTTACATTATATACAACAATTAAATATAACATTTTATATTCAATTTACGAATTACAGTTAATTCGTCTCAGCTAACTTTATTTAACCGTTATTAAATAATCTGTCATCATCACATTGACTAACTTTATAGTCAAAAACATCGACTAACCTTTTAGTCATTTAATAAGGCATCAATATGATTATTTTCTCAAATAATCACATCTCTCAAACACATCCTTTAGGTGTGACTTTTAGGGACCAGTTGATCACCGCCATCTGTACGGCAATAACGTCAAACTTATCTAGCAAGCCAACCGTTATTGATAAACGTTAATCAACTGATTATAATACAAAGTATACCCTGTGAACCTATAGAGATTTATTTATGTTATTGCACTAACTGTGGAGGACACTAGCTCCAACAATCTCCCACTTGTCCGTACAAGTGTATGTGCGATAACCGATTCTCATATCCATTATAAATTTCTCCCACTCAATGTAAACCAATTTGCAAAGTCCGTATTCACAAAGGTCGTAGTTTACAAGTGATCAGTATCAAGAGTGGTTTCCCGACTAGAGAGTAACTTAACTGATAAACGAATCTTTATTCGAGCATGGCCATGCATTTCAGTTACAACTCCTCGAGTGGCCCTGAGAAATAACATAACCTGATAAAGGTTGGATATTTTCTTCAACTCGAATCTTGCATATACAAGCGCAGTATGAAATGACCCAGTAAAAATCTACTTAGGCTCCTGTTACGGTCGACCATGAGAAAAAACCAAAGTCACCCAAAAACTGCCTTAATCTCAAGAGACAGTCGATAGTCAAAAGAATCGACTCTAGGACTCCATAACGTTGTCACAAAAGGTCCTGCGAGGTATCTTTATAACTGGCATCTGTGATCGATCAGTCAACATTTTGACTTATGGCTCGTTGAACCCACCATCAATCGACTTAACAGAATAATTGCCAGAGTTATCAGCTCATGTAGGCGATTACGGACCAAAACAAATATAATGTAATTCAGTTCACTTTGTGGTGTTCAATGTTGTCAGTACAACCTACATGAAAAACAAAATATAAAACAATACGATGATTTCATAGATAGTTTTATGAAAAAGATACAGGTGTCTAATCTATATAAAACAACTAATACAACTCAAGAACACGTTTGATTCCCATGGAAATAACGTGCCCTTCATGCTTATCATATCGCAATGGTTTAGTGAGAGGATCTGCGACGTTATCATCCATAACAATCTTGTCTATCACTATCTCCCTTTGCTCCACGTAATCTCGGATCATGTGGGCCTTCCGTTGTACATGCCTAGACTTGTTGCTGGACTTAGGCTCCTTAGCCTGGAAGATGGCACCACTATTATCACAATAGATGATGATCGGGTCATCCGAACTAGGAACTACAGTTAGTCCCTGTAAGAACTGACGCATCCATATAGCTTCCTTCGCAGCTTCTGAAGCAGCATAGTACTCGGACTCAGTCGTAGAATCTGCTATAACACTTTGTTTGGAGCTTTTCCAGCTGACCGCAGCGCCATTAAGAGTAAAAATGAATCCAGACTGAGATTTCGAGTCATCTCGATCCGTTCGGAAGCTAGCATCTGCGTAACCGATTGCGCATAGCTCAGTGTCACCTCCATAAGTCAATAACCCAATCCTTAGTCCTCCGTAGGTACTTAAGGATATTCTTAACAGCCATCCAGTGTGTTTCACCTGGATTGCCTTGGTACCGACTCGTCATACTCAATGCATATGCACGTCTGGACGTGTGCATATCATGGCATACATGATCGATCCTATAGCTGATGCATAAGGAACCCGACTCATGCGCTCGACCTCTTCCGATGTCTTTGGTGCCTGAGCTTTACTCAACTGCATCCCAAAAATCATTGGAAGGTTCCCCTTCTTGGAGTTGGTCATGCTGAACCTCTCAAGAATCTTATCTATATAAGACTCCTGACTGAGGGATAACATCCGTCGTGATCTATCTCTGTAGATACGGATCCCCAAAATTCTTTGTGCCTCGCCCAGATCTTTCATCTGGAAGTGGTTCTTTAACCAAACTTTTACTGAAGTTAAGAGAGGTATATCATTCCCAATCAAGAGTATGTCGTCAACATACAATATTAGGCAGACAATCTTGCTCCCACTCGACTTGATATATAAGCATGGTCGAGTAAATCCATTCTCTTTTATCACCTGGTCGAAACGATGATTCCAACTCCGAGAAGCCTGCTTAAGTCCATAGATGGAACGCTTAAGCTTGCATACCTTCTTAGGATTTTTAGGATCAATGAAACCTTCGGGTTGTACCATGTACAACTCCTCCTCCAAATAACCGTTTAAGAAGGCAGGTTTCACATCCATCTGCCAAATTTCATAGTCATGACAAGCGGCAATCGCTAAGATTATCCGAATGGAACGCAGCATAACTACGGGTGCAAAAATTTCATCATAGTGCAATCCTTGCACTTGAGTGAAACCCTTTGCCACTAGTCGTGCCTTGTATGTATCTGGTTGTCCTTCTACAGAATGCTTTATTTTATAAAGCCATTTGCACTGAAGGGGCCGAACCTTATCAGGTAAGTCAACCAGATCCCATACGTTATTCTCATACATAGAGTCCATCTCGGATTGCATGGCTTCAAGCCATAGCTTAGAGTCGGAACAGGTCATGGCACCTTTATAGGTAGCGGGTTCGTTACTCTCTAGGAGTAAAACGTCATCTCTCTCTTTCTCCTCGACCATACCAATGTATCTGTCTGGAGGAATAGAGTGTCTACCCGACCTCCTAGGTTCCAAAGGAATATTAACCGCAGCCGATGATGAAGGAACAGTTTCCTCCATTCGTTGCTCGGTTGTTGGTTCTTGAATCTCTGACAGATCGAAGGTTCCATTACTTGTCCTATTCTCGAGAAACTCTTTCTCTAAGAACGTCGCACTAGCCGCAACAAAAACTCGATGTTCGTAGGCGAGTAAAAGTAATGACCAAACATCCCTTTTGGATAACCAATAAAGTATGTCTTGACCGATCGTGGGCCGAGCTTATCGTCAGGTCTCCACTTTACATAAGCCTCGCAGCCCCAAACCCGAATAAAGGACAAGTTAGGGACCGTTCCCTTCCATAGTTCATATGGAGTCATGTCTACAGCTTTAGACGGACTTCGGTTAAGTATTAAAGCAGCTGACAAAAGAGCATAACCCCACAATGAGTCAGGTACAACCGTGTGACTCATCATGGATCGAACCATATCAAGTAATGTTCGATTTCTCCGTTCGGACACACCATTCAATGGTGGTGTTCCAGGTGGAGTTAACTGTAGTACTACACCACAGTCTTTGAGGTGTTGATCAAACTCATTCGAAAGATATTCGCCACCACGATCTGAACGTAGTGCTTTACTCTTTCTATCCAGTTGGTTTTCAACCTTATTCTGGAATTCCTTGAACTTGTCAAAGGACTCACTTTTATGCTTCATTAAGTAGACATATCCATATCTACTCAAAACGTCCGTGAAAGTGATAAAATATCTATAGCCATCTCTAGCGTTGATTGACATAGGTCCACACACATCAGTATGTATGAGTCCTAATAGGGCAGCAGCGCGCATTCCAACACCTTTGAAGGAAATTCGAGTCATTTTGCCTACGAGACATGATTCACACGTGCCAAAAGATTCATAGTCAAATGAGGAGATAGTCCCATTGTCAATGAGCTTCTTCACTCGTTTTTCATTTATGTGTCCCATACGGCAATGCCATAAATAGGTTTGATCTTTGTCACCAACCTTTGCTTTCTTATTACTCACATGCATAATATCTGTGGATTGATCTAAAACATAAATCCCATTCATGGAAACTGCTTTACCATAAATCATTTAGTTTAAATAGAAAATACAGTTATTATCCTTTATTATAAACAAAAACCGTCCTTATCAAGTACGGAAACGGAAATAATGATTTTAGATACTCTGGGTACATAGTAACAGTTATTCAGAAATAACTCAAATCCACTCGGGAGTTGGATTACATATGTTCCCACTGAAACGGCAGCTACTCTTGCTCCATTCCCCACTCGCAGGTCCACATCACCCCTTGCGAGAGTTGTGATGTTTCTTAGGGCAATGCCAAATGATTACACCAGATGAAGAACCCAAAAACCAGTATCTAATACCCAAGTTCCGAAACTTGCATGGTTAATCTCAATCATATGAATAAAAGAAGAAGACATACCAACAGGAGAGACGCGGCCTGCTTTTATGTCCTCACGGTACACGGGGCAGTTCCTCCT
Organism: Heliosperma pusillum; assembly: GCA_022085475.1. Classification (NCBI taxonomy): domain Eukaryota; kingdom Viridiplantae; phylum Streptophyta; class Magnoliopsida; order Caryophyllales; family Caryophyllaceae; genus Heliosperma; species Heliosperma pusillum. The sequence goes on along the minus strand of JAIUZE010073593.1, from coordinate 3,896 downwards.
CCAATGGCCAAGCTTGTGGCAATGGTGGCACTCCACGTTACCTTCATCGCTCTTTGTCTTGCCTTGTGAGCTACCGCTAGTCTCACCAGGCCCACTCTTGCCTTGCCCTGGCTTTTTGAATTTTGGCTTCCATACAGCTAGGTTGGCCTTAGCCTTGCCCTTACCTCTGCCCTTGGTTGTTATCATGAGAACGTCCTATTTCAGACTCCCACTCAATTTCAGATCACTCTCGGTCTGTACGAGAAGTGAGTGGAGCTGATGAAGACTCTTCTTCATATCATTCATATAGTAATTTGCCCTGAAAAGGGCAAAACCATCATGAAGTGAATGAAGAGGAGGGAACGCGGTGCAATGACGATTTTCTCACGATTTTGCAACCCAAGCGCCTCAAGTTCTCGACATCTCAATCATATCAAAGAATTTTTTCTTTTGGGGTTGCGGCTAACTGTGGCCCTTCTGAATAGTTTCGCTCACAAAGAATAAGAAGCGACAGGTATGCTCATAGCTAACGATCCTCGGGAGCTTTCGAGAACTCGTTAGAGAGCGTGGTGAAAATCTTATTCGCCACCATGGGCAATGAATCGCCTTTGCAAATTTGATTCCATTGAAAAGATGAGTACGTTCTTTATCGCACCCGCCTCCATCATGAAATCACTATAAGCAAGTGATTCATTGGCTCCTGCATTGGGGCCTGGGTTGGGCGGTAGTGGCTCAGTCAAGTACTTGAGCTTACCGTCAGCAATGGCAGCATTCCGTAATGCCGCCTTCCAGTCCGCAAAGTTGGACCCGTTATTCTTCAGTCGCGTTGACTGATTCATAGTGTCCATGAAAATCTTAAGCCATGACTCACGTCCGAGCGTGGCACTTGGCATTGGGTCATCAGTATGGCCAGCCATTTGTTATTAGCAGTTATATCTGTATATAACGAATTCAAAAACTGTGAAAAAGAAAATAAATATGATAAGTATTCATCGTTTTAAATTTGAGTCTCATGAAAAACTGTTTAATGCGATGACTCGTGCATTTATACAATTGACCTCCCTCAAGAATTATATAAATGATCCCAAGACTAAATTTCTGTAAATTGATAAGCCAACCTCTTGGCTAATTCTACTTTTAGAATTTCTGGTCGATAAATTTCTGTAAATTCTATCTTTAGTCCATCATAATCACGAGATATTACTCGTACTATAATGTTGAGATAAAAATAGGTCAACACTCACTACTTACCCAACGTAGAAGGGGTCATATTATGACTTCCGACGAAGAAGGGGTTCATAGTAGTTTTCCCTATAAAGACTAGTCTCAATTTTAGTTAGAGGGGAAGGTCCCATCATCTTAACTTTAATTCATTTTAAGTGAACGAATGTCTAGCAACTCGAGAATGATTTAAACTAAGGTGATGGCCCTAAAAGCGAGTGACATCTGTATGTCCATGATTAAAATATTCAAACTGTATGAATCATTTTTCATGCATTTTTAGGTGGTTTGGTTTAGGCGGAATATGATACAATTATCTATCATGTGAATAAAGCAACGAGAATGGAAAAATAAAACGCAAAATAAAACACCTAGTGTGGCCTAACTACCAAAATGAACAAAATACAAGTTGGAATCCACCCTTGGACCCGAGAAGCTTGTCTTGATGTTCCATCTTGGTCCAGATAGCGGGAGTGAGCCATCCGATCTCCATCTTGAATCTTCTCAAAATACATTTTAAAAATTACAAATGTAACCTATTTACATTCTAATTCAAAATGATTCCAAAAATTAAAATTACAAAGGGGAGATACGAGATCTCAAAATACAACCAAGACTATGTTTCCATCATTACGAAAACATAATCTACTAAGGCCAAACTAGTAAATTACAACTGATTGTACAAAAATGCGTAAAATTAAACCATTCAAACAACATTCAACATAATAAAAGCATCAACTAAAATTAATCATACAAAACATAATGCATAAATTATGTTGATTAATTATCCAAACCACCATTAAATCATATGACGATTCCGTAATCCATCACGAGATTTCAATCAAAATCCAATGAAATTCATAATCAATATGAATTACAACAACATTATTTTAAACCTTTTTAAAATAACATGGTATCAAAAATTTGTGAACTTTTTCACAAAAGCAATCATACATTATCTTTATAATGTACAATACAAAATTGGTTTAAAAAAAACGAATTTTTTTTTTTAAATTAATACTGTTCACGTATGAACAGTAGCAGGTACCGATTTTTTTTTTCTTTTCTAGGTTTATAAAAAAAAAACCCGAAATCACCTTTTTTTTTTTTCCTTTTTAAAAAAATTGCTGCTGCTGCCAATTTAAAAAAAAACAGAATTTTTTTTTTATTCTGTGAACAGTACATGAACAGTGCACGGCAAAAGAAAAAAAATAATCAAATTAAACGGTTTTAATTCGATCATGCTTATATTAACTAGATCGGTACAAACAAACAATATCTAATCGATATTAAACATTGATACAAAATAGATGATTCAAATTAACCTTTTAACATGAATATCTAGATCATTTTATACCGAAAATATAAAGCAAAAGGATGTTCATTAACATTCATATCAAATTCCATTTACGTTTTAATTCAATCATTATTAAATCAAAACATCTACAAATTCATATATTATTATCTTAACCTTTTAAAATAACAATATTTGAATCAAAATGGAACACCCAAAAAAATAAAAACACACGGCATAAAAATTTTTTGCCGAAAGGATTTTTTTTTTAAAAATATTATACAAATTCAAAATTTATGAAAATCATATAAACAATTTCATAGCCCTATGGCTCTGATACCACTTGTGTGAAAATATCCGTATACATCCCTTAAATCATACAGGATTATGATGAAATTAAGATTATATGATTAATAGTCATAAACGAAAATGCATAATAAACGAGAGATTAGAAATAACCTTTAGTCCTTGCTTTAAAGGCCTAAGAACAATATCAAAATGATGATATCTCCTAATCGTAGCACCCAAGATAGAATGAGAAATTTCCTTGAATTTGCTAGATAGCTTTGTTAAAAGTTACTGTTAACTTTTTAATTTTGTGATGTGTAGAGATGGAGGCACAAGTGAGAATGATTTGGGGTTAGAATAGAAACTCAATTTTTCTCCCTCCTCTTCATTTCTCACGGCCCAAATTAGGTTATATGGGGAGATATTTTCTCCTCTAATTAACCACTAATGGACCGAAAATTCCAGAGTGAATCTGGACTTTATTTCGGTTAAATTCGCTTTAATATATAATGTGTATTATTATTATAAATGCCATTTGTGTTGTCATGTATTAATATGTCCATACAACATTTTGTAGTCGATACATTAATACCGGTCTGACAACATCTAATATGACAATCGTATAATATATACATTAATTATAATTATCCGTATAATTATAATTTGCTAATTCAATATAACATTTTATATTCAATTACGAATTAACATTTTAATTCGCATAAGCTTACATTATATATATGCTAATTAAATACAACAATTTATATTTAATTACGAATTACTTTTAATTCGTCTCAGCTTATATTATTTAATCGTGATTAAATAATCGTCTCATCATCACATTGACTAACCTTTTAGTCAAATACACTGACTAACCTTTTAGTCATATAATAGGGCATCAATATGATTATTTTCTCAAATAATCACATATCTCAAACACATCCTTTAGGTGTGACTTTTAGGGATCAGTTGATCACCGCCATCTGTATGACAATAACGTCAAACTTATCTAGAAAGCCAACCGTTATTGATAAACGTTAATCAACTGATTATTATACAAAGTATACCCTGTGAACCTACAGAGATTTATTTATGTTATTGCACTAACTGTGGAGGA
>JAIUZE010073590.1:0-22433 GCA_022085475.1 Heliosperma pusillum | reverse complement strand
TAAATATACAAACTATGAACCGAATATAGGTCCAAGGTAAATACTTCGCTCGCTAGCTCATCAATGTACCCCAAATCTGCATTCACCACCTGTTCGACCGCATTAAATATAAACACGGAAGCCACAGTCAGTGGGGAGTAACTCCGAGTCCTCCCAGCCACGAAATGTCAAGTTTAATAAAACATGAATAACATAAAAGCAATGTATATGAACAATACAAAACTTTAACATATCTGATATGCTTTTCATGTTATGAAACAGATAACTAACAAATAACCTAGCATGTGAAAGCTATCATGTGAAACCGATAATAAACTATAACTCGAGGTATGGAAGCTGGTATGCTAGCTCAGAGGTTCCTCTCAGAAACATGGCCATGATACACTCAAACCCTAATCAACACGTAATCATGTGAATCAGTTAACAACCGTTAACCCAAACTCTATCAATCCTAGCCGGCTTGCATCTCACCTTCTAGAACTCATAGAATCATACATACATGAAAGACCAATCCTTCTACAAACAGGCATAAGTTCTTAGCACAGTCAATAGTCGACTTCTGTAACTCGAGGCTATACCACAAGGTAGGAAAACATCCTAGTCCTATACTGATCAGACCTAGCGACAACAGCTATTCCATTCCCCGTCTCATGACATAACCGTACACAAGAAACTCTACTAGGCGACCCCCTAAGCAGAGATGGCTAGTACTTAAGCTGGCTCCTTTCCAAAGTGGAACTCTTAGGATGCCATGCCCCGACTTGGATATAAACCCACCAAGCCGGGACACAAAAGCTATCAAGCAGTGAACTATATACTCGTTAAAGACAGTACGGACCTATCAATGTCATGGTCCAATCTACTCATTTAGAATTAGAATGGTCAAGACGCCATATATCCATAATTCTCTATGGGTACTTAGTCAACACGACACCAACCATATAATAAATCAGTCACGGGAAAACATCCTATCATGTGACTAATTGCATATCAATAATAATCAAATATCATATCGCCTCATATCTACTAAGGCTAATTCAATAATTAAATACAACCTTACTAGAAGACAAATCCCCGACCCGAGTCCCGCGACGGGTCATCAGTCAAATCGGGGCTGACTAGATCTTAGTTTGACCAAACCCGTTGGATCAAACCGGCTAGAAACAGAGTCTTTTCCACATAGACATAAAATCAACATATTCATTTCATGTTATTTTATTAATACTTCTAACATGTGAATTATTATATCATACCCCAAAACCCGTTTGACAAAAAGGATATTAAATTAAACTACGATCTCGTCTTATAATTTCTAACATGTGAGAAATAATAATTTAATGAAAAACCTTTTTAATTAAATATTTTACTTATTAATATGTCTCGCTTGCTAATTATTACAAAACGCGATAAAAATGACGATAACTCAAAAACCGTCACAAGTCCCAAAGTGGGACCCACGGGCTGAGTTGGGTCGGACCCCACATGGGCCTGGATGGGCCCACGGCCTGTTTTGGGCTAAAATGGCTGTTTTGATTAAAATTTCTAAAACCGATTTCTAATATTTTCCCGCATGCTTAACATATTTAAAACCCGTCAAAACAACAAGTAAACAATCAAACATCGACACCACCCAAAGACCAAAACCCGGACCCACCATGGACCAACCCAGACCGGTCTGAACCGGCCTGGACCGGCCTGGTTTGGACCGGTTTTCCAGCCACCATTTCGGCCACCACCACTACAACAACACCCAATTGTTTCTAACATGTTTTAATTAATCAACACCCATTTTAACAACCAATTTAACCATCCAACATACAACAATCATCATCATGAAGAAATCATAAAAATATAACAAGAACACTAACATATTTATAATTCCTACAACATAATAAAATTAACAACTTATCATGTTACTAACTAAAAATCATAAAATCATAATAATATGAACAAAAACTAAAGATGAACCAAAACTAAAGAAAAACCAAAGCTATGTAACATTTATCCGTCGAGTAACTCGGAATCGTTACCTTAGCTAGAAAATCAATTAGCACCAAAATAAGAAGTATAAACTAAGAACCCCGTCTTCTAATCTTCCCCTAATATATACGAGTCACCAAACTCGTCTTCAAAATCTTCCCCTAGAAGAAATGACAAGAAAACATTATTAGAAGTAAAAATAGATTTTCCATAATTAAAGTCTTGAAAACGATTTTTGACGGAATTGAAATATAACCGTACGTGAAGATGAGGAGCGAAGAGGAGAGTCTAGAAATATAAATTAGGAAGGATTTAATTAAGAAATGAAGATGTTATGAAGGTTTTGCTCAAGAACGATGAAGAACAAATGATGAACGACGAAGAACACGAAGAACGATTTAAAGAAAGTGATATTTTGATCTTAATTTGATTTGTTGAAAAATGAAAAGTTGTTAGTGAGTAAGAGTGTGGGTTGAGCCGTGTGTTTATAGACAAATAAGGATGTCGGGTTTTGAAATTGTTGTTACGTAATTGACTCGCGTTTACTAATTATTTTACGGTAATCGATTAAATATAATTAACGATAAAGTTAATTAAACTAAATATCAAGATATTATGATATTGTAATGAAAAATAATGAAAATATCAAGGCTTAAGAGTGGGTAAGGGAGCCGTGTAGTCTTGTGATTGTCGGGTCAGATTTCGAGCGTTTTGCGTAATTTTCGTTAACTGATCGATAAAGGGAAATAATATCTAGATATTATGATATATTAATCAAAAGAAATGAAAATATCAAGGTCTATTAGAGGAGAGGAAAGGAGAGGAGAGCCGTGTGGTACATGATGAAATCGGGTCTGATTTTTTCTCGATTTGCGTAATCTCCGTTGACGGATTGATAAAGTAACAAATATCTAAGATATTTGTATTAGTTTAATCGAAAGAATTAAAATATCTCAAGTGAGTGGAAAACGATGACATGGGCGCGTGACTCATGCCAAAGTCGAGTTTCGAGTTGGTTACGGGATTTACGATGAGTCGGGAATAGTTAAATGACGTTCGGTTTAAAACCGTAAAAGTTATTCTTTAAATTCCGAATAAATTCAAAATAATTATATTAAATTATGATAACTCTTAATAAATCTAAATAAAAATAAATCAAAAATATTATTTTTTTAAATAAAATTTCGGTCTTCAAACTTACCAGTCGAGTCGGGAAAAGTCACCGAAAGTCAAAGTCGACTTAAAAGTCGAGAAAAGTCAAAGATGACTTAAAAGTCAAGAAAAGTTTATGACGACTTAAAAGTCAAGAAAAGTCAATGACGACTTTTAAAAAGTCAAGAAAAGTCAAAGACGACTTAAAAGTCAAGAAAAGTCAAAGATGACTAAAAAACGGTCTTTTCATGAAATCTCTCAGAAATTCCAAATACGAACGCGGAATTTCAAAATAAGACTCGGAACAAAAATTCCTATTTTAAAAACTTAAGTTCTACTGAAAAGTGTTAGTAAATATTTTTACTAGAAAAATCGGGTACTTTTCGGGTTGTTACACAAAGTTTGAGGAGTTTTGTCATAAATGAAAATTGATTCATTTTGAGTTTTAGATGATCTAGATGAATTGAATGGTTGTCTGTTTGCCAAGTGATTGGCCATTTGTGGTTTGGAATTTGTAATTCTCTTTTATTCTTAAGGAATCATAGTTTGAGATTGAGAAATGTTCGTTGCAAGCTTTTGATAGTGAGTGCTCAGTTGTTATGGATTATGGAGGGTGAACCCATTTATCTTGAGGATTAGTAACCACCGTAGTTTGCTAATGTGACTATTTTATATTTGAGGATTCGAGCGTAGTAATGATCGAATTAAGGATGTTAGGGCGTATTAAAGAATTATTATATAACCGATAATGGATTGTGAATTTTCTCTTGTCGTGAGACTTTGGATGAGTCTAGTTGGATCCTAGATGATTATGTTTTGTTGCTTTGATTGTGTTTTGACTTTCGAAGATGAGAAAGTTCATTGTAAATTTAGGATAATGAGTTTGAAGTAAATTGGATTAAAGGATTGCATGGTAAGCCCTTTACTTTGTGGTTGCTAGCGATCATGTTTCCCTAGAGATAAATATTTTGTTGTTGGTTTCTAGTAAGGGTTTTGATGAAACTAAGAAGATTAGAGTGCGTAATAAATCTTTCATGTGGATTGTTAGTTGTGGAGTCTACCGTGCCGATGGACCTTAGAAGATTCTAATTGAATTTGAATAATTGGGAGTTGTTACTCGAAGTTTCATGTTTATGAAATATTTTTGTAGGAATCTGATGATTGAAAATGTTGAGGATAAATTGCACTCTCTTGAGAACTAGTTTACTTGTGGAGTTAGTGATGTCGAGTTGCGATCGACATTTGAATTTTCATAAATGGAAGATAGTATTGTAGTTCATTCCTCTCTTTTCCCTCAAACTAATCCTTACTCAATCCACTACCTTTCAATCCTTCCCCTTTTTGGTGCTTTTTGCTCGTTGGACGTACCTCTTGGCATCGCGAATTGTGATGTCGATGTTCGAGTCGCTCTATGTACGTGTAATGTCGTGTTATTTTGATTTTATCCTTGAGAAAACTTCCAAATTTTCATATTGTATTTCCAATCTATGGTTTCACCGAAATTTTAAAGATGGTTTGTGTACCCTCTTTTTGGAGAAAATGGATTTCTTTTGCTTTTATATTTGGATTTTGCGTTTGGTTGGATGTTTGCACTTGTTATTGGAGACGTCTGATAACTAGTCTTGCACTTACTAGCGTTTGTTTTGAATTCCGATTTCACTATTTCGACTTTAATTTGATTTGGATAATTAGAGTTCTCGTTCGCGACGGGCACTCTTGTGATTCGTAAATAAAGTTTCACACTTATGAAAATTCTCTTTAAATCGTTTTCGAGAAGAACTTCGTTTCATAAATGGTTCCCTTGTAAAAGCTTTCTTGTTGATTTTTAAAACCGATTCTTGTCTTTGATACTTTTGGTTTTCTACTCTCAAGTTTCGAGGACGAAACTTTTTAAAAGGTGGGGCGATTGTAACACCCGGAAATGTACCCTATTTTTCTAGTAAACATATTTTACGGATACTTTTAAGCGAATTTTAGTTTTAATCGTAAATTTAATTTTCCGAGTCGAATTTAGAATTTCCGAGTTCGTATTTGTAAATTCCGCGAGATTTCATGTGAATTCCATTTTTAGCCGTCTTTGACTTTTCTTGACTTTTGAGCCGTCTTTGACTTTTCTTGACTTTTGAGCCGTCTTTGACTTTTCTTGACTTTTGAACCGTCTTTGACTTTTGATCCGTCTTTGACTTTCGTTGACTTTTTCCTTCATATACTCCCTTTAACCTAATTTTTCCTCACAATTCATTTCCTTCCTTCTTCTCTAAGAAACCAAAGAAACCTTGCCTCCAATTTTGATCCGTCTTCAAATCGTCACTACACCTTCATTTCTCGCTCAAATTCGCGTAAGTTCGTCTTATTCTTCCCCTCTTAGCTTCCTCTATCCGTATTGGTAATAAAATTACCGTCTTTCTCGTTTTTTAAATTATCCGTCTTTCTCAAGGTGAATGATATTCATCTTTTATTATCTAATTGTATGTAGGTGGAGATTAGGAAGGTTTAGAAATCGATTAAAGACGCGTAAAGGTAACGGTGAAGGGTTACTCGATATCATTTACGTGTTTTAATGTGTTTTCCATGTTAGAAATCGTATTTAGAATATGATTAGTAATCTTAGGAATCGTGTTGTTGACGATGGTTGTTGTTAGTTGATAATTGATATGCGAATTGATGAATTGTGATGATAGATGATATTTGTGTTATGCCTTAAGTGAAATTGTGGAGATTATGTGACTCGTACCTGTCCGAATAGGACGCAGGCTGCGTCGTGGTGACGCAGGCTGCGTCACACGCTGCCAACAGAAATTTTCCTGCACTGACCCCTTTTCGTAAAATGATCATATCTCCTTCGTTACTTGCTTGTTTTGGGCTTGTGACCATTCGTTGGAACCGTAAGAGGATAAGCTATCCCCTCGACTTAGAATATCTGTATTTTCATGTCTAGAACTCTAGTTATGACCGTTTGAAGTGGACCCTTATTATCGTTGGGTTCCAAACAACGTTGTTTTGGAGAGGTGATCTATGTTTTTATTCATTATGCTTCATAAACTTGTTCTAATGCTTATGTATCATGTATTGACTCATTTTTATCATATTTAAACTTATATGATTCTCTATTCTCATGTATTGTGACGGTTTATGGTATGTTCCCACTTTGAGTCGGTTTTTACAAATGATACGGTTTGAGCACTATTTTGTCTTCTGCTTTGTACTCTCATTCCCTTGGCTACCTTCCCGTTTGTAAGGCTGGAATTTCGGAACGGAGAGGTATCCTACTGCTTAAATGCATGTGTAGTGGGCATACGACGACGTTGTTGGGAGTTGAACGCATTTCGTTGATCGACCCGGCCGTCAAATATTGTGTACTTGCGAGGTGGTGTTATTTGCATGTAGCGTATCGCTTGTTATGTGGCTTGAGCTCTTTTCCGCCTCTTTCGTGAATGTTTGCTACCGAATTTGGGGTACTCGGCGTCATATGATTGACCGAGTCTTGGATGCGAAATGTTTATCGCATGTCGAACTGGAAAATGCGATTCCGGGATTCTGGCCAGACTTTAGACAGGACCGATTATTATCGTCGTCCTATTCCGTGGGGAAGGGAAATTAGTGAAATTACGAGTGTGATCGTGATGCGTTCAGGGAAATGTTTATCCCGTGGATGCCTTTTAATCATACTGGCAATGTACACGGTCTAGTGGTTTCATCTAACGTGAGGAGTTGTCGTCGTTGTCGTCGTCTGTGAATGCGTGATTTCATCGATATTATTCATGGCATTGCAGGATTGTGGCACCAGTCGTTTTGACATGCGTATGGATTTCATTATCTTATTCATGGTCATTGCATGATTGGGCACCGTAAATGTATTGGTTCATGAATGGATGATAATATGATGAATTTATTGTGGTCATCGCATGACTTGGCATGGTTTGTTTGTCGAGTCTCAATCTTATCAAACTTATACCGCTAACGGTGAGATGCAAGCCCTAGTGAGCGTATTCGGTTGCCTAAGAGTGTCTTTCCCGAGTCTTTGTATAACATGATGGATTTGAACTTGTACTTCATATGCTCTTATCATTATATATCGAAGTGCCTATCTATCCTTATCGTATCTCACATGTATATCTATATGTATGCATGCTCTACTTTTGTATTTCCTTCTATGTACGTTTAATGTGATATGGCTGGGAGAACCCGGAGTTACTCCCCACTGACTGTGGCGTTCATGTTTTTCATGGATGAACAGGTTGCTTGCATGGTTGACTTTTTGGCTATGATATTTTGGGGTTCGGGTGTGAGCTAGCGGGCGTTGTCCCTGGAAGATTAACCTCTAGTCGTTAATTAGCTAGTTTGCTAAACACTTGTTCTTTGTTAACATTTTGAGAGACTCCGTCTCTTTGTTATATTCCGTACTTAGTTTGTAATATTTTGACACTCCTCGATTTATCTATCTTGCATGTATAAAAGTTTTTAAAATACCGTATTTCCGACTAGACGGGGTAATTTCATCTTGACCAGCTATGTTAGATGGGGTAATTTCGTCTAGACGGGGTAATTTCATCATGCTTGTATGTTTTATATTTCCGCATTCGCGAGGGTTGTCACAGTTGGTATCAGAGCTTTATCGCTCCCGACGCACACACGTGAACCCTAAACTTAAATTACTTGACCTTGAAATAATCAATGAGAGATGGGTATACTTAAGGACCTAAGGTGGTAGTCTGTGGTGTACTTGATGTTTGTTAGGTTCTAACTTGTTTGTTTGATTGTGTTGAGTGATGTTATGTTTGTTTGTATCTACCGTTTTGAGGTGGATCATTGTGTTACCTAGAAGAAGTATCCTCTACCGAAGATTTGAAGATTTACAAGCCTAATTGAAGTGTATTTCTTCCTCATCTATGATCTCTCTCGTCCTTAATGTATCATGCTCTCTTCCTTCTATCCAAGTGCTTGTTTATCATCTAACGTCTTCTCCCCTTGGAGATTACTCTTGTTACTTCCCTCCTCCTTATCAATCGGTAATCTTACCTTACTCATGTAACATTTTTATGGATGTCATACCCATTTGTTTGTGGTATATTATACTTGGTCGGAAGAACTTTGAATTTTGTGGAATATTAGTGTTGTTAGAATGAATTTGTGACTTGAGGAAAATGGTGTAGATCTAAATTCACCCTATATTGATGATTGGTTGTAACTCTAAGGAAAAGTAGTAAGACAAGTTTGATGATTTTAATGCTTGATGCTTGTCATGACTAATGTGTGGATAGTTCATGATATTTGATGGTGTAAGGTTGAATGAGTGGCTAAGACTTCTTAACCCATTAGCGATTTAATCTTTTGAATTTAGGAGTTTGAATGATGCCTTGAGTTGTAAAATGCTTTTGAGATTAAGTGACGTCTTGTGTTTCCTATTGTGTGTTTGTGAGTATAGGCTTGGTGGAAAAGCTTTTGGCTATAGTTCTTGGATTTAAAGATATAAGCTTATCTTATGGTATCGGAGACTCGTTTGAAGTAGTAAGGTTTCGTTGTAAGTTGAACCATATTACTTGAGGATTATAGATATGAGCGAGATTCGATAATGTGAGCTAGGATGGAAATACCTTGGGATGTTAATGATGATGTTTGACTTGATGTTGTACTTTGATAATAATGCACTCGTGGGCTATATGATGTTGATAATGACGTTTTGTTCGGTGTTCTACCTTGTGGCCGTAGGAGTTGAAAAGAGATTAGTATGAAAAATTCCTTATGGGTTCTTCGGTTTTTGAAACCTTTGGGAATGTGTCAAATTATGGAGTTGAGAGAATGTTACTATGCTTGAGTTGCAATTCCGCAATTGGGAATCCGTGTTATATGAAAGGATGGATGAATTGGGTTGTAATCGATTTATTAAATCTAGGTGTACCTTACTTTGATTATTGTGGTACGATGGTCCCTTGTAAGAGACCTTTGTTTGGAATGAGTTGCTTTACTATCACCCTAAGTCTGAAAGGAGAAATTTTGTGGATTAAACCTTAAACCTTTACTCGTGCCATCATTCCTTTTCATTTCCATTCTTGAATGTTTTTTGTCAAGATTGATCTTTATGAAATCGCATGCTCGTATCTTATTTCTTACTCGGATAGCTTCATAACGCCACTATCTGCTTTGTCTCTTCCTTGACTTCGTTATTTTCAGCGTTCCTCTCTTGTAATCTCGTGCCTTATTTATTCCCGTGTTCTCCTTGAGATTCCTTATCGTTTTCTATCTCGTTGCTCCTTCATCTTTTCTCTAGTGGATTGGATATTCCGTTTGTAAAGCTAAGAGAATAAGTGTAATGTATTTTGGAATTCTTTAGCTAGAATATGTGTCTTTGGTTTGAGCAAATTTCATGTTGTATTTGTTCATGGGAAATAGGACTTAAGCTCTAGGATGAATCCTAATAGTGATAATGTATCCTCTCTTAGTGGTTTTAGTTTTGGAGCTTGGTATTGAAGTGCTATTTTGAGAATTAAGTTGATCATGATAATAGTTCGTTGTTGTTGGGTATTATAACGGTTGCTTGGTATGTTATTTGGGAATTAGATGTTTCTAATTGGTGGATTCTAAAAGAGACTTTGCTTTAGGATAATTAAGCCGGTACCCAAAGTGTGACACCCTCAAATTTGCGGAAAGAAAAAAAAATAATTTAAATAAATAAACAAAGGTGTCATAAATAAAAAGGGTCATAACAAAAGGAGAATAATATTATACATACGAATTGTACAAGACGGGAGACATATCTCCCGTATAAATACTGAAATAAAAGAGTGTATAATAATATACAATCTAAGAACCGAATATAGGTCCAAGGTAAATACTTCGCTCGCTAGCTCGTCAATGTACCCCAAATATGCATTCACCACCTGTTCGACCGCATTAAATATAAACACGGAAGCCACAGTCAGTGGGGGAGTAACTCCGAGTTCTCCCAGCCACGAAATGTCGAGTTTAATGAAACATGAATAACATAAAAGCAATGTATATGGAAAATACAAAACTTAAACATATATGATATGCTTTTCATGTTATGAAACAATTAACTAACATATAACCTATCATATGAAAGCTATCATGTGAATCCGATAATAAAATATAACAAGAGGTAGGGACGCTGGTATGCTAGCTCAGAGGTTACCCTGTAACATGGCCATGATACACTCAAACCCTAATCAACACGTAATCATGTGAATCAGTTAACAATCAGTAATCCAAACTCTATCAACCTTAGCCGGCTTGCATCTCACCTTCTAAAGCTCATAGAATCATCAAACATGAAAGACCAATCCGTCTACAAACAGGCACACGTTCTTAGCACAGTCAATAGAAGACTTCTGTAACTCGAGTCTATACCACGAGGTAGGATATACTTAAATATTAAGGCTCAGCGGTCACCCCGGATGACATGGCCAAAATACCAAGCACACATCTGGGCTCAGCGGTTACACCAATAACATGGCCCAGATCCAAAGCATATATCTTAGCTCAGAGGTTACTCCAGTAACATGGCCAAGATACAACTCAACCCTAAACCTAGACTGCGCAGACCTAGAGAAGTGCGAAAAAACATCACACCCAAGACTCATCACATGAGTACCCCTAAGGAGATCCACCAAAGGGTTGGCTAGTACTTAAACTGGCTCCATTTCCCAAAGTGGAAACAATGGCAGCCATACCCAGACTTGGATATAAACCCACCAAGCCGGGACACAGAAGCTATCAAGCCGCAAACTCCATATACTCGTTAAAGATAGTACGGGCCTATCAATGTCATGGTCCAAGATACTCATTTAGAATTAGAATGGTCAAGACTCCATATACTCATAATTCTCTATGGGTACTTAGTCAACACGACACCAACCATATAATCAAACAGTCACGGGAAAAACATCCTATCATGTGACTAATTGCATATAAATCGTATTCAAATATCATATCGCCTCATATCTACTAAGGCTATTTCAATAATTAAATACAACCTTACCTGAAGACAAATCCCCGACCCGAGTCCCGCGACGGGTCATCAGTCAATCGGGGCTGACTAGATCTTAGTTTGACCAAACCCGTTCGGTCAAACCGGCTAGAAACAGAGTATTAGCCCTCGAGGCTTGAACATAAGAATATCACAATCATTTCATGTTATTTCATTCTATTTCTAGCATGAATTATTAAAACCATACGAAAACCCGCTTGACTTAAAGGATATAAAATTAAACCACAATCATGTATTATAATTTCTAACATGTGAGAAATATTAATATATTGAAAACCTTTTTAATTAAATATTTTACTTATTAAAATTTCCCACTTGTTAAATATTACAAAACACGATAAAATACCAATACTCAAAAACCATCACAAGTCCAAGGGGACCCACGGTTCATTTTGGACCGGCTTTGGTCATCTTTTCTAAAAACCGTATCTTATTATTTACCGCATGCTTAACATATTTAAAACCATTAAAACAACAACAAAACAATCAAGTATCGACGAAACCCAAGAACCAAAACACGGACCAACCAGACCGGGTTGGACCGGTCTGAACCGGCCTGAACCGGCCTGGGTTGGACCGGTTTCCAGCCCCTCCAAAACAGCCCCTTACACGGCCCCACCACAAACAACCACAAATTATTTCCAACATGTTTTAATTATCAAACAACCATTTTAACAACCAATTAAACCATCATCATACAAAAATCATGATTATTAACAAATCATCCAAATTATCAAGAACACTAAAAACATGTCATAAATCCATACACCATAATAATCATAACCACCTATCATGTTACTACTTAAAAACCGTAAATCATAAACAACAACTAAAATATGTAACATTGATTCGTCGAGTAACTCGGAATCGTTACCTTAGCTAGGATAAAATCAAGTAGCACCAAAATCTAAGAACTAAGAACTAAGAAACCCGTCTTCTAGTCTTCTCTCATCCTAGATATAGACGAGTCACCAAACTCCGTCTTCAAAATCTTCCCCTAAAGAAATTACAAGAAAACATATTAGAAACTTTAAATATGATTTTCCATCTTAAAGTGTTGAAAACGATTTTGACGGAATTGAAATTAAACCATACGTGAAGATGAGGAGCGAAGAGGAGATCCTAGAAATATAAATTAGGATGGATTTAATTAAGAATTGAAGATTTTATGAAGGTTTTGCTCAAGAACGATGAAGAACGGATGAAGAACGCGAAAAACGCTCAAGAACGATTAAAGAAAGTGATATTTTGATCTTAATTTGATTTGTTGAAAAATGAAAAGTTGTTTGTGAGTAGGAATGAGTGGATGAGTGCCGTGTAAATATAGGCCAAAATAGTGAGTTGGGTTTTGAAATTGTTGTTTTGGAATTGACCCGGTATAATAATTATATTACCGTAATTAATTAGATATTAAGTTAATTGAATTAAATATCAAGATATTATGTTATTGAAATGAAAAGAAAGAAAATATCAAGGTCAAAGAGAGAAGAAAAACCGTGAGGATAGGAGAGAAAGCGGGTCTGATTTTGAGCGATTTGCGTAATTTTCGTTAACTGATCGATAAATTTGAAAATATCTTAGATATTCTTATTAATTTAATCAAAAGAATTAAAATATCTAACGTGAGTGGAAAACGATGACATGGGCGCGTGACTCATGCCAAAGTCGAGTTTCGGTTTCGTTTCGCGCTTTACGATGAGTCGGGAATAGTTAAATGACGTTCGGTTAAAACCGTAAACGTTATTCTTTAAATTCCTAATAAATTCAAAATAATTATATTAAATTATGATAAATCTTAATAAATCTAAATAAAAATAAATCAAAAATATTATTTTTTTAAATACAATTTCGGTCTTCATACTTATGAGACGAGTCGGGAAAAAGTCAACGGAAGTCAAAGTTGACTGAAAAGTCGAGAAAAGTCGAAGATGACTTAAAAGTCAAGAAAAGTTTAGGACGACTTAAAAGTCAAGAAAAAGTCACTGACGACTTTAAAAAGTCAAGGAAAAGTCAAAGACGACTTAAAAGTCAAGAAAAGTCAAAGATGACTAAAAACGGTCTTTTCATGGAATCCCTCAAAAATTCCAAATACGAACGCGGAATTTCAAATACGACTCGGAACAACTTTTCCTATTTTAAAAACTTAAGTTCTACTGAAAAGTGTTAGTAAATATTTTTACTAGAAAAATCGGGTATATTTCGGGTTGTTACAGCATAGAACACCCCTATACAAATGGTTGGTTACTAGCTCAACAAGGGTAGGCAATATTATAATGTAGCTAGAGAAAGAAGGGTGTTTTTGCGAACGGTGAACAAGAGATTGAATGGCTTCAAAATGTAGATCATGACAGTAATACTTATAGAAAATGGAATAAAAACCATACTTATGCGTTTTGATGTAACACAGACTATAAGGAGAAATTACTCACTCCTAAACTGGGATCGGGTTCAGATGTACCGACCACTGGAGGCTCTACCTTACAATATGAGTAGCTTGCCAAAGTCAAGATCAAGCTTAATTAAGTCCAAATGCAATTTCCTACCTACTGTGTACAAGACATCCCCATGAATGCATAATTCTTCATAATAAAACGAAACATCAGCTTATAAAAACTATCAAATGAGAAATGTAAGATGGAAATGATCTTTTCTTTTTGTGTTTTGAGTTTTTCGATTTTTTTTTTTATAAAAACTAAAAAGAAACTAAGAGAATTAAAAGAAAAGAAACTAAAAAGAAAACTAAAAATCTAAATGCAATCCTAAATGCAGTTCCTAAATGCAAATCCTCCCCCTAGCTAAAACTTCACATTGTCCTCAATGTGCATGCAAGTATAACAAAAACAAACCGAAAGACGGTTGATAGCACATGGAATAGAAAAACGATGTGAAATTCTAATGGGAAAAGGGTTAAAATAAAACGTAACATGCAAATAAAAAGAACGAAAATAAAGAAAATTCTTACAAAATGTCTAGCCTCCCCCAAGCTAGTTATGACCAAGGGGAGCTCATCATCAAATCACAAAGGCCACCAGCTATGGCCTCTCCTCTCAAAAGGAGGTGGCTCGGGTGCGGATCCAGAAGCATCCATGTAGTAGGTATCATCTGCAGAATGATAACTACCACGAGAAGGAAAGATCCCGGTTGGGTTGCTGGCTCCTAAGGACTGGTACTCCTCTACTTGGTGATCTCCAAAATCACCTCTATACCCCCCAAAACTCTCGACGCCATAGTCGGTTCCACAGTAATCCGGTCCAGCTCGCGGCACACCTGCAGCATAAGTAGTACAATACCCCCCCTCGGGCCAAGTATAAAAAGACGGGTGAGGGCCCTGAGATCTAATCACACCTTGCCTAGCAAACTGGTCATAGATGGAGTGCAAAGCAAGCTGCTGGTCGGACTGAATTCTATTAACGGACAAGGTTAGGGCTTAAAACATGGCGGTCACATCGCCCTCGGCATGGGTCGAGTGAGAAGATGATCCTACCTCAGGGCGGCGGGATCTAAGTTGAACAGGGGGGTTAATGGGGGTAATATCCCCAACAGGAAGGTAGTAAGTAGGTCGGGGTAAGATAGCCTCACCCTCTTGAAGTTGAGAACGCTGTCGAAGAAATGGAATTTGCTCTACCTCGGTGGTCAACTTGACCAAATAACGGCCAGCAATCCTCCAAATCATATGGGGGTGAGAAGCACGAAACCAGTTGAGCTGAACAAAATAAGCGTAATCCAACCCATTTCCCATCTCGGTGGGAGGCGTAGTCAATGCCTGAAGGTCGGTGGTGGCTTGGTTAAAGCCACAAACTCGCATAGCAAGGTGAGTGATAAGACCTCCATAAACAATGGCAGTGTTCTTAGGATTAATAGCTTTGGTCAACTGAACAGCAAAATGATACGAAACACTAACAGACCACGGTTCATCACCATTCACATTCAAAAATCCTCCTAACATTTCTAACTCTACTCGTCTCACCAAATGAGGTTCAGCACGACCCGAAAAGGTCCATCCCATGAATCTTTGCCAGATTCTAATGGCGGAATGATGGATATGTTTGTGTGGGACATGATCCCAACGAGAGACAGGGTAAGTCGAAATAGCACTCCAAAGCAGGCTAACCTCAAAGCCTTCCGGAGGTGAGGTAACAGTGTTTTCAGTGGTGAGACCAAAATATCTAACAAAAGTCTCTAAGTTCATATTATAATCATCATTAAACAAGCGAAACCAAACTTGAGGCATAGCGTTTCTATTTCTAGACCGATGTAACTCAAAAGAGCTCAAAAATTCAAGGGTTAATAGAGGGTAGGTCTCATAACAAAAGTTCATGCTAACATGCATACCTAGACCCCTAAATAACACTTTAACATGCTCAAGAAGTTTCATATGCCTTAAAGAAGAAACATTGAGGAACTTGGTAGCCCTCATACCTTTGCTTTTAAGAACGCACCATTTTTGCCATTGCTGATTGGAGCTAAATTCTACACCCGGAAAGTTAGGATCATGCATAGCATCCCCTTGATTTTCGGGTTGTTCATTCGCTTCAAGCATTTCTATATCTTCCTCTTGTGCTCTACTACTCTCTCCTTGAGTGGAGGTTCTTGCCCTCTTTGATTTCCTTAATGTAGGTGCCATTTTTTACAAATAACTAATATTAAAACACTTCATTCATAAACACAAGTGGATAGCATTAGTGTTATAAAACTAAGCTTTAAGCACAAATTCAAGTATAGTGACCTTAATGAAACATTGTCATGCTATCTTTTGAGCACAAATGGATGACATTAAGCATAACAATATGTCAATTAGGTGAGCAACATATACTTGAATCATGAGTTTGGCTACCACCTAAAGGTACCAATGCTAACTTAACATGACAAGATCATAAGTGCATAGTATAAGGCATGAATTCAAGCATCATACTATCACTTAAGCACAAGTTCTTAGCATATAGCAAAGATGAGTATCCTAATTAGCTAATAGGCATCCAAATCAAAGTAATCATCCTAATTAATCACTAGAATTCACTCTATAGCATGTAAGAATCATTAGAAATCAAATTTAAACAAGTTTTGCAATCAAAATTAAGAACCCCCAAATTTGAGTTAGGGTTTGTTCATGTTGGATTTCTGAAAAATATCGAGAGATTGAAGTAACTAAAGTAGAAATAACTTACTTGATGATGCTTAGAAATTGCCCTTGATGAACTATAGGTACAAATTTTGTAAGAATAGACTAAGAATTGAAGGTTTTGAGAGAATTTTAAGCTTTGAAATTGAAGAACACGGGTATAAGGCAGCAAGCAAAGGGTAGCAAATGTGTTTTATAGAAGAAAATAGAGTAAAACACGAAACAGGCAATATACCCGATCGGGTATACAACAATCCGATCGGGTAAGTTTGCTGATCCGGTTTTTGTTTCTATTTTCTTTGCCACTTGCTCTTACCTTTGGGCTATGTCCTTGAACATATTTACTAACCTTAGTAATCTTGACAACTTGGGCCAAGGATTGCTCCTTCTTGTCTCAATAAGTCCTCTGATTCTAAGTACGAAAAACTATATACGAAACATGCATAATAACAAGTAAAACGAAGAAAATGTTCCTAACTATTACAACACAAAATCTAAAAATAAAGTCCAAATAAAATAGTCCAAAATAAAAATCATTGTCTAATAAGTAAAAGAGAGAAAATGCATAAAGAAAAAGTAAAGAAAAAGACGGGGTGCCTCCCGACAAGCGCATTTATGAGTCATGCTATACTATGTTTTGCTATCCCTCCTTAAGCCTTATGAAGGAATTTTAAGCTCCTTACAGCTGGATTCGTCCTTGAGTTTCCTCATTTACCTTTTTACCAACACCCATGGCAATCTCATCATGCCTCCGCAGCTTTGAAAGCCTCGAGGTCGCCATCTCCAACGCTCAACACATTCCCCTTTTTGTCAAAGGTGGCACTCGATCCATCTATTTCAAACGTGATCTTTTCCCCTTTCACATCTACACAAGCTCCACCCGTGTTTAGGAAAGGCCTTCCTAATATAATATAGTCATTCTTTTCCTTCTTTGAATATATTACATAGAAATCGACGGGAACGAGGAAGTACCCAATCCGTATTGGGACATCTTCCATCATTCCTGCGGGAGTATGCATAGATCTGTCGGCTAGTTGAAGACTAGTACTTGTGAATTTCATTTGTATGGGGCAATGGTCATGATAGAAATCAAAAGGCATGACGCTAATAGCGGCTCCTAAATCACACAATGCACCTTTGACCTTATGAAAACACATTGTGAAAGAGATGTTGAAACAACCTGGGTCCTTAAGTTTGGAAGGAATGAGAATCTTCCGTTTTTCAAGGGTAGGTTCCTTGGAGTTCTTGGTTGCTTCTCTTTGCCTAGATGTTTTGCCAATCCGTGCCTCTAATTTTGAAAAAGCTTCTTTTGTTGCCAAAGTTACTTCTCCAATTCTTTCCTCCAATTTCCCTTGAGCTTTTATCAATTTCATGATCAAGACTTCGAGACGGGATGTCTTCTCATGTGTAGGGACTTTGGTGGGTTTGGCTTGTGTTGGATTGTTGTAAAGTTCATGGGGTAACCTAAAGATAGGCTCCTTGCTCTTTTCATTCCCAAGAGGATGATCACAAGGTTTATCACTAATCATATCAATTGTGACAATCGATGGTACTTCACTCCCTTGGGTGTTTTGACTAGAACTCAACGGGGTCAACTCCTCTACTCTCTTTTGGAGAGATAAAATGGCTGATTTAAGTGAGTTTAGGCTAGAAAGGAAGTAAGAGCACATGTTATGTTGGGTTTGGGTTATCTCCCTGAACTTGACATCTATTAGACCATTTTGAAAAGGTGGGTATTGTGGTGTATGAGTAAATTGGGCTTGATAAATTTGTGGGTGCAAAGGGGTTAAGGGTGTGAGTTTGTTCCCACATCGTTGAGGTGCATGCCCTATACCCCCACAAAGTTCATATGGTGTTGTTATTGAGGTAAATGGGTTGAAAACGTTTGGGCGATATAAGGTACTTTTTGGGGTTGTTTCGTTGGATTGAATGGGACAAGCTAAGGAAGTGGTAGTGTCAACATCAATTGAAGTTTCCACTCGACTCTTCTTTCGCTCTCCCCCACTGGTTTGTGAACCTTCCCCTCTTTCATTTTTTGATTTAGTTGATAGGTTTGACAAATTGGTTCTAAACCTACAGTGAAAAGCGATGACAATCTCTTCCCACTGCATAGGCCTTTTGGCTTCCTTTAAACGACGGGTGCACCACCATTTTGCTTCTCCCTTTAGTGATAAAGGAAAAAGTGTTTCTCTAATCTCGTTTTGGGTGACTCCCTCCCTCATAAAGGTTTGACACGATCTGCAAAAGGTTTGAAGATGGTGTGACGGGTTTTCGTTTGGTTTTCCACTAAATTGGTTACCCTCTATGAGAGCAATCAAAGTCAAATGGACCCTTAGGATCCCACTAGCGAGCTCAAAAACCCG
The DNA here is from genome assembly GCA_022085475.1 of Heliosperma pusillum. Taxonomy (NCBI): domain Eukaryota; kingdom Viridiplantae; phylum Streptophyta; class Magnoliopsida; order Caryophyllales; family Caryophyllaceae; genus Heliosperma; species Heliosperma pusillum. The sequence continues at coordinate 3,814 of JAIUZE010073590.1, read as the reverse complement.
GTACCTTGGATCTTCCCTTGTTAGTACCATTTTTATCTACCTACAAGAAAAACACAAAAGAGAAAGTTAGTAACGATTTTAGGTACGATTGCACCTAGAAATGGTAGAATTAATAAACAAAAACCAACAATACATAGATAAACAAAACCGTGCTCCCTGGCAACGGCGCCAAAATTTTATCGGTTATGTCGCGGTCCTGATACAAAAATAATTACCCGCACTCAGGCTAACAACATAAGGAATGTGACACCCTCAAATTTGCGGAAAGAAAAAAATAATTTAAAAGATGAGAATACGTTTCTAATAGGTTCACTTTAGTGAAAATCGGTAAATTTTAAAAACCGGAACCTACTATTAAATATATTCATCATAACGAAGGTGTCTTAAAGCAAAAGGTTCATAACAAAAGGAAATAATATTATACATAAGAATTATCCCAAAACGGGAGACATATCTCCCGTATAAATACGGAAATAAAAGAGTGTATAATAATATACAATCCTAAGAACCGAATATAGGTCCAAGGTAATACTTCGCTCGCTAGCTCTTCAATGTACCCAAGTATGCATCACAAACCTGCCAACCGCATTAAATATAAACACGGAAGCCACAGTCAGTGGGGAGTAACTCCTAGTTCTCCCAGCCACGAAATGAGTTTTAATAAAACATGAATAACATAAAAGAGATGTATATGGAAAATACAAAACCGTAACATATACGATATGCTTTTCATGTTATGAAACAAATAACTAACATATAACCTAGCATATGAAGGCTATCATGTGAATCTGCTAATAACCTATAACACGAGTAGGGAAGCGGTAGGCTAGCCCGAGGTTACCTTTAACATGGCCATGATACACTCAAACCCTAATCAAACATAATATCATTTGAATCAGTTAACAACCGGAAATCCAAACTCTATCAACCTTAGCCGGCTTGCATCTCACCTTCTAAGATTCATAGAATCATCAAACATGAAAGACCAATACTTCTACAAACAGGCATAAGTTCTTAGTCCAGTCAATAGTCGACTTCTGTAACTCGAGGCTATACCACAAGGTAGGAAAACATCCTAGTCCTAGACAGATCAGACCTAGCGACAACAGCTAACCCATTCCCTGTCTCATTACCAAAAGTACATGAGAATCTCTACTAGGCGACCCCCTAAGCAGAGTTGGCTAGTACTTAAGCTGGCTCCATTCCCAAAGTGGAACTATTAGGCAGCCATGCCCCGACTTGGTATCAAAAGGCCCAAGCCAGTGACACAAAAGCTATCAAGCTGTAAACTCCATATGCTCGTTAAAGATAGTAAGGCCTATCAATGTCATGGTCCAAGATACTCATTTAGAATTAGAATGGTCAAGACGCCATTAATCATAATTTTCTCTATGGGTACTTAGTCAACACGACAATCCATCATACAATTAAACAGTCACGGGAAAACTTCCTATCATGTGACTAATTGCATATAAATCACATTCAAATATCATATCGCCTCATATCTACGAAGGCTCATTCATTCATTCATTAAATAAAACCTTACCTGAAGACAAATCCCCGACCCGAGTCCCGCGACGGGTCATCAGTCAAAACGGGGCTGACTAGATCTTAGTTTGACCAAACCCGTTTGATCAAACCGGCTAGAAACAGAGTCTTTACCATATAGACTTGAACATAAAATCATCATATTCATTACATGTTATTTTATTAAAACTTCTAACATGGGAATTATTAAATCTTACGAAAACCCGCATGAATTAAAGGTTATCGAATTAAACTATAATCTCGTATTATAATTTCTAACATGTGAGGAATTATAATATTATGAAAAATACTTTTAATTAAATAATTTACTTATTAAAATTTCCCACTTTCTAAATATTACAAAACACGATAAATTAACACTAAACTCAAAAACCGTCACAAGACTAAAAAGGTGACTCATGGGCTGATTTGGGCCGGACCTAACACGGGCCTGGACTGGGCCCACGGGCTGTTTTGGGCTGTTTTGGACTGTTTTGATCGACTTTACTAAAAACCGTTTCATAATATTTCCCGCATGCTTAACATATTTAAAACCCGTCAAAACAACAACAAAACAAACAAGTATCGACACAACTCCCAAGGACCAAACCCCGGACCAACCCAGACCTTGCTGGACCGGCCTGAACCGGCTGGACCAGGCCTGAACCGGCCGGTTTGGGTCGGTTTTTCCAGCCCCACCAACGACCACCCTACACGGCCAAACCAACCACCATTCCTAATTATTTCTAACATGATTTTTATTAACAACATCCATTTTTAAACATCCAATTCAACCATCATTCATACCAAAATCATGATTATGAACCAATCATCAAAATATGGCAAGAACACTAATCATGCTAATTATTCATACAACATAATTAATAACTACTTATCATGTTACTACTTAAAAATCATAAGTAACAATAACATGAACAAAAAACATAAGGTATGTGACATTATTTCGTCGAGTAAATCGAAATTGTTACCTTAGCTAGCACAAAAATCAATTAGCATCAAAATAAGAACTAAAGAAACAAGAAACCCGTCTTCTAGTCCTCTCCTAAAATATACGAGTCACCAAACTCGTCTTCAAAATCTTCCCCTATAAGAAATGACAAGAATAATATTATTAGAATTAAAACTTGATTTTCCAAATTAAAGTGTTGAAAACGATTTTGTCGGAATTAAAAATAAACCGTACTTGAAGATGGAGAGCGAGGAGGAGATTCTAGAAATATAAGTTAGGACGGATTTGAATAAGAAATGAAGGTTTTATGATGATTTTGCTCAAGAACGACGAAGAACGACGAAGAACGATGAAGAACGATTAAAGAAAGTGTTAATTAGATCTTAATTTGATTTATTGTAAAATGAAAAGTTGATAGTGAGTAAGTGTGGTGAGTGAGCCGTGTACATATAGAGGAAATATGGAGTCGGGTTTTGAAATTGTTGTTACGGAATTGACTCGGGTTTAATAAATATATTACGGTAATTGATTAAATATAATTAGATATTAAGTTAATTAAACCAAATATCTAGATATTATGTTATTGTAATGGAAAGAAAGAAAATATCAAGTCTTAAGAGAGGAAGGAGAGCCGTGTGGTTCATGAAGAATCGGGTCTGTTTTTCAAGCGATTTGCGTAATTTACGTTGACGGATCGATAAAGTAACAAATATCTTAGATATTTGTATTAGTTTAATCGAAAGAATGAAAATATCTAAAGTGAGTGGAAAAAGATGACATGGGGCGTGTGACTCATGCCAAAGTCGAGTTTCAGGTTTGTTTCGGGATTTAAGTTGACTCGAGAATAGTTAAATGACGTTCGGGATTAAACCGTAAAAGTTATTCTTTAATCCCGAATAAATTCAAAATAATTATATTAAATTATCATAAATTCAAATAAATCTTAATAAAAATAAATTAAATTTATTATTTTTCAAATATAATTTCGGTCTTTAAAATTACGAGATGAGTCTGGAAAAGTCAACGAAAGTCAAAGTTGACTAAAAAGTCAAGAAAAGTTTATGACGACTTAAAGTCAAGAAAAGTCAATGACGACTTTAAAAAGTCAAGAAAAAGTCAAAGACGACTTAAAAAGTCAAGGAAAGTCAAAGATGACTAAAAACGGGATTTTCATGAAATCTCTCAGAAATTCCAAATACGAACTCGGAATTTCAAAATACGACTCGAAACAATAAATTCGATTTTAAAAAACTTAAGTCTGCTGAAAAGTGTTAGTAAATATTTTTACTAGAAAAATTGGGTACTTTTCGGGTTGTT